>CANNZV010002040.1:120670-183164 GCA_947561585.1 Caprella mutica | reverse complement strand
CTTTTTTTCTCCTTTCCCAGTAATAGATAATGAAAATAACAGAGAACTTGTGACGCCGCTTATAGTGACCACAAGCCGCTTATAGTGACCACAAGCCGCTTATAGTGACCACAAGCCGCTTATAGTGACCACAAGCCGCTTATAGTGACCACAAGCTGCTTATAGTGACCACAAGCCGCTTATAGTGACCACAAGCCGCTTATAGTGATCACAAGCTGCTTATAGTGACCACAAGCCGCTTATAGTGATCACAAGCTGCTTATAGTGACCACAAGCCGCTTATAGTGACCACAAGCCGCTTATAGTGACCACAAGCCGCTTATAGTGACCACAAGCCGCTTATAGTGACCACAAGCCGCTTATAGTGATCACAAGCTGCTTATAGTGACCACAAGCCGCTTATAGTGACCACAAGCTGCTTATAGTGACCACAAGCCGCTTATAGTGACCACAAGCCGCTTATAGTGATCACAAGCCGCTTATAGTGACCACAAGCTGCTTATAGTGACCACAAGCCGCTTATAGTGACCACAAGCCGCTTATAGTGATCACAAGCCGCTTATAGTGACCACAAGCCGCTTATAGTGATCACAAGCCGCTTATAGTGATCACAAGCCGCTTATAGTGACCACAAGCCGCTTATAGTGACCACAAGCCGCTTATAGTGACCACAAGCTGCTTATAGTGACCACAAGCTGCTTATAGTGACCACAAGCCGCTTATAGTGACCACAAGCTGCTTATAGTGACCACAAGCCGCTTATAGTGACCACAAGCTGCTTATAGTGACCACAAGCTGCTTATAGTGACCACAAGCCGCTTATAGTGACCACAAGCCGCTTATAGTGACCACAAGCTGCTTATAGTGACCACAAGCCGCTTATAGTGACCACAAGCCGCTTATAGTGACCACAAGCCGCTTATAGTGACCACAAGCCGCTTATAGTGACCACAAGCTGCTTATAGTGACCACAAGCCGCTTATAGTGACCACGAGCCGCTGATACAGACCACAAGCCGCTTATAGTGACCACAAGCTGCTTATAGTGACCACAAGCCGCTTATAGTGACCACAAGCCGCTTATAGTGACCACAAGCCGCTTATAGTGACCACAAGCCGCTTATAGTGACCACAAGCCGCTTATAGTGACCACAAGCCGCTTATAGTGACCACAAGCTGCTTATAGTGACCACAAGCCGCTTATAGTGACCACAAGCCGCTTATAGTGACCACAAGCCGCTTATAGTGACCACAAGCCGCTTATAGTGACCACAAGCCGCTTATAGTGACCACAAGCCGCTTATAGTGACCACAAGCCGCTTATAGTGACCACAAGCCGCTTATACAGACCACAAGCCTCTTATAGTGACCACAAGCTGCTTATAGTGACCACAAGCCGCTTATAGTGACCACAATCCGCTTATAGTGACCGCAAGCTGCTTATTGTGACCACAAGCCGCTTATAGTGACCACAAGCCGCTTATAGTGACCACAAGCCGCTTATAGTGACCACAAGCTGCTTATAGTGACCACAAGCCGCTTATAGTGACCACAAGCCGCTTATAGTGACCACAAGCCGCTTATAGTGACCACAAGCCGCTTATAGTGACCACAAGCTGCTTATAGTGACCACAAGCTGCTTATAGTGACCACAAGCTGCTTATAGTGACCACAAGCCGCTTATAGTGACCACAAGCCGCTTATAGTGACCACAAGCCGCTTATAGTGACCACAAGCCGCTTATAGTGACCACAAGCCGCTTATAGTGACCACAAGCCGCTTATAGTGACCACAAGCCGCTTATAGTGACCACAAGCTGCTTATAGTGACCACAAGCTGCTTATAGTGACCACAAGCCGCTTATAGTGACCACAAGCTGCTTATAGTGACCACAAGCCGCTTATAGTGACCACAAGCCGCTTATAGTGACCAAATCATCCATATATCAACACCCAATTATTATCAAATTTGTTATTAGTAAAATTTTACTGTTACCATTACTTTACTATGTTTTTCTTCTCACCAAAAGTAATCTTTGCTTTTGCTTTTGTTGTTCTTGTTTTTTGTTGTTGTTGTTGCGTGTGTTCTGTTGTTTATTTATATTATTCTAACTCTCTGTTATTCCTTTGTAATCACGTGACTCTAACTTACCTTTCTCTATTTTTTATTATATATATTTATTTTCGTTCTTTCTCCTTGTTTTTTCATTTCAATTTCTTTTTTCCTCTCTTTATTCCTTTTTATCTCTTTGTCTTTCTTTCTATCTTTCTTTCTCTTTATCTCTCTATTCCTCTTCCTCATTTTCTTTGGCAGTGTTTCAAGTAGTAATTAAATCAGAGTTTCTCGCTATTCATTACACCCCTAAAGCTACCTTATTTTAGTCACCTTTTTTATTTACCTGTTGATTTACCTTATTTACTTACTTGTTTTATTAACCTTTCTTATTTATCCTATTGATTACCTTATTTACTTACTTATGTTATTCACCTTTTTATTTACCTAATAGATTTACCTTATTTACTTACTTATTTTATTAACATTTTTTATTTACCCTGTTGATTTACCTTATTTACTTACTTATTTTATTAACCTTATTTACTTTCTTATGTTATTCACCTTTTTTATTTACCCTGTTGATTTACCTTTTTTTACTTAGTTTATTAACCTTTTTTACTTATCTTATTTTATTTACCGTATGTTATAACACCTAAAGCGAACTTTACACCCATTCATTAATCTAATAAATATAAAATTACACTATTTATACTTTGTTCATGGAGTCATATTGCTTTTCGACTGCTTTTCCTAAGTCACTTGTACTCATTTTTATTTTGATGCCAGTAATAATTTTATTATTTTCTGTAGAACAGTCTAAATAAATAATGTAATTTAATTTTTAATTAACTTTATTCATGAATGCTTATTAATAGTTTTAATCTTAACATGTATTTATATATTATATCATATAACATTAATAAGCAAATACGATCTATCAATATGGTATTATTTCAAGTGCATTATATGTATATTTCACATTTCATTACTCCACTGCACTTTTCAAATTCCCTTTCAACTCCATCTCTTTTTTACTCCCCCCCCCCTCCTTTCACCCCTACCCCTTTCCCCCTTTCACGAAAAGGGAGAGAAAGCAATCATTCAGAAAGTTTTAGAGCACATGGTTTATTGAAACTCCACGGAGTTTGAGAACAGTATTTCACTTACTCTGGGCATGTACCGTCAGCTACAGAAATTAATGTACTATTATTCACTGTATTTTACAATAGAATGGATTAATAATATTCATTTTTAATCCATTTAAAAGATAAAGATTTGATAGTATTTAAAATTAGCTCTTTTAATTAATTTTACATATAAATAATCAATATTAGTTTTATATGCATTTATTATTAAATGGTATAATACAATTTGAAAGCATTCTAATTTATCAATACGGTGGTATTTATTTGTCTAGTCATATATTTAGTGCGATACAATTTAAACCGTTTTTTACGATGTTCTTTTTGTTGCTTAACATTGCCAGTGTTTTATTGTACATCAGTTGAACAATAAGGAAACGATCAAATCGATGGTTCGAACTTTACGTGTATTTGTGTAGCGAATGATGAGTTATTTATTTTATTTTTTATTCCTAGTATCATTAATTATATTCTTAGTTGTTTTCATTTACAACCACCTCTTCATTTTCCTCTTCGATTAATCACAGTTTACTAATTAAGTCTGAATCCTTTGAATTAATGTTTGGACATCAGAAAGTGAGTAGCTTTTCTTCATCCATGAGCCACTTTTGTATCTGACAGTTTCTTCTAGATCCTTTGTATCTATTATGTTTGAAACAAATTCAATAAAAGTCTATTAGATAAAAGTTACGAAGCTATGAATTTTAATGCAAACTAATTAAAACTATAATGGAAAAATTAATACTAGTGAAAGTAATTAAAATTATTATCAAAGGGTAGAAAGTATCGCAGTAGAATGGCTGGCCGATGGTCGACCTGCCGTAGATTTTGCGATTCTACGTTACTTCTTTACTAGGTTGTATAGAATTGTTTTAGTAACATTTTAATTGTGGGTTAGTTCCGAGTTATCGAACGATTTCACAATTTCGATCACATCACTTTTTTGAATTATAATCTAGCTTTTATTTAAATTATAATAAATAGAAATTTATGATCGAAAATTTGGAATAATAAATCGGAAATTACCCTATTACCTATAATGCTAGGCAAGATGTATTTATTCCTGGGAAATTCCCTCAATATCCCAGGAATAAATTCTTCTTGCCTGGGAAATTCCCTTAATATCCCAGGAATAAATCCTTCTTACCTGGTCTGTTGACAGGCTGTTTCACAGAGCACCTTCCTCTATTATTTTAATCCTACATTGTGTTTTAATTACAATGGCCATATGTTGAAGAATGCAATGCCTCTTGACTGTTACCACACGCATGCCCTGCACCTTGATGAAATAATGCCTCCTGAATATTGACAGTATCATGACCTGAACCAGAGCAAATATGGAGTTTTGTTCTCTTTTAACATATTTTCTTATTTTTTTCTAATTATATTCTGTTTTTTATTTATTACAGTTTTTTATATATCGGTAAATTTACTCCATTTTTAATATGTTATACCTACTGAATTTAATTTTTTATTATTAAATATATATATTTGTATAATATTTATCTATTTGATGATATAAATTCATTAAGTATTATCACTTTATTTTGAATAATTATGTTGATATAGCATTCTTAACAATAGTAGCAGAAATATTTTAAATTTTTATTTTATTCACGATGTTCAGATCTTGCCATAATTATTTCCGAAGGCATTTCCATTACAGTTTAGTTATTTTTAGTTTAATTGTGATAAGTTGATAACTATGTACCATTTTGCTAGAGTGAAGCTGTCTATTCTTTCCTTAGGATTTTAATATCGCTCTTCTGGTAGGAATAATATGGGTTACTTAGAATTTACTCCTGCGATAAAAATTGGTAGGAATTTTTTTAATTTTTTGTGAAGTAAATTTTTATGAATTTTTTGCTACGAATTTTTTTCAAAAAGAATAATTTTTGGAAATGAATAATTAATCAAAATGAAATATTCATTTACCTAGATTAATGTATCTAAATTATTAATTCATTTTATTTTACTTTCGTTAAAAAAATATTTCTCTTTGAAGATTAACTATTTCATAAAGTTAATATTTAAGATTAATATTTTTTCATGTGTGAAATCGAGTTTTAAAATATCTTTTTGGCTGCCTAAATCTGCCATTGTTTCCAGAATTTTAAAGTTTGTTTTCAAATTTGAGAGGTTTATAATATTGATAGGCCTGCTGACAGGTAGAAGGGAAATATTTTAGGCCTAAAGGAAGATATTAATGATATGAATATTGGCAGTTATATGGATAGTAATACTAATATTATACTAAAATAAAACTAATAGTATTCTAATATATTAAAATTTATATACTAACATTGTACTAAAATTATGCAAATAAAGTACATGATTGCCCCTCTATTTAAAATTGCATATACAAAAAAAATCTAAATTAGTAATTTTTTATGAAAAAAAAATTTATAAAAAAAAATCAAAAAGAAAAAATTTATAATAATTTTTTATAAAAAGTTCAAGCTAATAAGTTTGGAGAAAATAAGAATTGTAAAAATATAAAATTTGAAAAATGTAAATTAATAAATGACATTAATTCATTAATTCAAAGAATGAATTATTGCAATTTAATATAAAAAAATTGAATTATAAAAAGTAAATAAAAAACAATTTAATTATAAAATATTCACAGCCTTTAAATTAATGAAAATATATTAAAATCTCTACATAAATTCCAAACAACTCAAATTAATAATTAAACTCAAATTAATTTATTTTCATTATTCACTGAAAAATGAATGTTTACTAACTAAAAAGTTCTCACCTTAATAACTTGTTTATTGATGCAATAAAGTTCTTAAATGCTTTAGATGATAAAAGATTTGTTTGTTTTGATTGCCTATAAATAGTTAAAAGATGAAGTGGCTCTATCATTTTATAGTGTAACCTTTCGTATGTACTATCAGACTATCTGGGTATGTACTATCGTATGTACTATCAGACTATCTGGGTATGTACTATCGTATGTACTATCAGACTATCTGGGTATGTACTATCGTATGTACTATCAGACTATCTGGGTATGTACTATTGTATGTACTATCAGACTATCTGGGTATGTACTATCGTATGTACTATCAGACTATCTGGGTATGTACTATCGTATGTACTATCAGACTATCTGGGTATGTACTATTGAATGTACTATCAGACTATCTGGGTATGTACTATCGTATGTACTATCAGACTATCTGGGTATGTACTATCGTATGTATTATCAGACTATCTGGGTATGTACTATCGTATGTATTATCAGACTATCTGGGTATGTACTATCGTATGTACTATCAGACTATCTGGGTATGTACTATCGTATGTATTATCAGACTATCTGGGTATGTACTATCGTATGTATTATCAGACTATCTGGGTATGTACTATCGTATGTATTATCAGTGATATTCCATGTAGAATATTTTTTTTTAATTTAAAATAAAAAAATTCAAAACTAATCTTTGACTAAAATTTGATTTTTTTATATATATAAACAAATATAAAGTATTATTTTATTTTTAATATTTTTAATTTAATAAAAAAAATTTACATGACTTAATTCTTTCATATAAAAAAGAAGTTTTACGATGGTGTGTCTTTATACAATTTTAGTGTATCCCATACGTATATACTCTCAGTGACAATTAATTAGTAGCTTATTATTCTTTAATAGTACATTTATATCTTCATGCTTGAAACAACATTCAAAATATTTAATACCAGTATTATACTGTATAATAAATTTTATTTTAATTCAAAACCATTTGAAAATTTACATACATCTCAATTTAGGGTAAGTTCCGAATTATCGATCATGTAAGAAAAAGGTAATTATACCTTTCATTTAAATTAGTATCCATGATACCACAGGTATCATGGTTACCAATTTAAAAATTAATAAATAATAATCAAATATATTTTTCTTTCTTGATCGAAAACGTGGAACTGTTCGATAACTTGGAACTTACCCTACGAATCTTTGAAACAGCTGAAACTCATTCAGTTGACATGTGACAGTAACTTTAGAAGTCATTTTACAATTCATCAAAGTGAGACATAAATACATTGAACTTACAGAGGCCATTTTAGTGCGACTCATTTTAAATAAATTCACAGGGAAGTGAACAAACTACCTGTTAAGAATGTAATCACCGATTATTTATAGGTTTTCAATGTACGATTATAGTTCATGATAAAAAAAACTTATTTCTTCGATGAATAATAATTATACGAAAAAACAATCGAAATTTTTATTATAAATTTAAATGATTTTTTCAAACATCCTTTTATGAAAATAATGCTACTCTTCCATATAATCAATAGTTACCGTAATGGACAATAACAGACGATCTAGTGTAAATCACGAATTATCGGTCAGTTTCACATCTTCGGTCATATAAGAAAAAACAATATTATAATTGTTATTTTATTTTAGTTGGTATCCATGATACCTGCAGGTATCATGGATACCAATTCAAATAAAAATAAAATAACAATTATAATATTGTTTTTTCTTATATGACCGAAGATGTGAAACTGACCGATAATTCGTGATTTACCCTACCGAATTTCAGCTACCGATAGTACTCGGTTCCTTCTACGATAGTACATTATGGTATCTCAACTCGTTAATTTTTTTACAATACAGTTGTTGCAGACAGGTGTGACGCTGTAGAACAGCTGCGATCACCTCTCGCTATTCTTTACTGAGGTGAACAAATGCATTGTCTTCTAAACTACCTAACCTGACCCTTGTGATGCGTAGCTCTAGGGTCGATACTATTGTTTGAAGATTTGAAGAAAAATAAATAAAGAAGATTTTACACCTTAAGATAATATATATTGCTGAATTTAATAGGAAGATTGTTTTATTATTTTGGTTTAATATTAGATAGATTTTATTTCTTCGAAATTTTATATCATTGACATTTTATAAATTTTATTCAAAATTTTACAGTTTTAATGAAAATTTTACAAATTGTAATGAATTTTTTACAAATTGTAATGAATTTTTTACAAATTTTATAGAGAATTTTACTAATTTTATAGAGAATTTTACAAATTTTAAGGAAATTCAGCAATTTTTATTAAAAAATTTACAAATTTTATTAAAAATTCAATAATTAATTCAAAATCTTATCTTTTAGATACAACATCTTTATATGGTTTGCTCAAATAACATTTCTTTCTAAATACCCTGAGACAGCTTTCTTCACCTGTACATTAATCACTGTCATCTCACCTGGCAATATCATTTCTTAATTACAATAGAAACCCTAGGAAATTAAGACAGACTGACTTGGGTAATTTAGAGAGAAGAAAATAGGCATGGAAATAGATGCCTCCTTTCTTAACCTACATGCCTCCTTTACTAGACTGCATGCCTCCTTTACTAGACTGCATGCCTCCTTTACTAGACTACATGCCTCCTTTCCTAGACTACATGCCTCCTTTCTTAACCTACATGCCTCCTTTACTAGACTACATGCCTCCTTTCCTAGACTACATGCCTCCTTTCTTAACCTACATGCCTCCTTTCCTAGACTACATGCCTCCTTTCCTAGACTACATGTCTCCTTTCCTAGACTACATGCCTCCTTTCCTAGACTACATGCCTCCTTTCCTAGACTACATGCCTCCTTTCCCAGACCTCATGCCTCCTTTCCCAGACCTCATGCCTCCTTTCCCAGACCTCATGCCTCCTTTAATACGCTGCGTGCCCCCTTTCTCACCACCTGTCAAAGGGCTCGTAGCCCCCTCTCTCTGTTACCCTCATTCAGTAGTGACTGGGGCCTCTTCAGGCGAGGTCTGTGCTCGACATCGCTCTCGCTTCAGTCGCTCGTGAATCTTAATTCTCGGATTCGTTTCGCACCGCGTGGTGCTTTCTTGTGATCTGTTTTGTGGTTTTATTAGATATACTTTTTTATTGGGTTTAATGTAATTAGTTTTTTATGTTAGTTCTAATGTTTTTAGGATGATATCAGTTGGTAAATGTATTAGGAATCAATTGTTTGGGTGTATTTTGTTTTATATTGTTTGGTGGATTTGTTTAGGGTATTTGGATATTGGTTTAGGGTAATTTTAAATAATTTAGGGTAATTTGTTATTATTTTAGGGTTATTTAAAATTAATTAGTGTATTTTAACCTAATTTAGGGTATTTGGATATTATTTTAGGATATATGGATATTATTTATGGTATTTGAATATTGTTTTAGGGTAATTGGATATATTTCAAGGGTATTTGATTATTATTTTAGGGTAATTTAGCATTATTTAGGGTATTTTGATATTATTTTAGTTTTTTTTTAAATTATTTTTGGGTATTTGGAAAAATCGATTTTTTTTTCAAATTTTATTACCTAATGTTCATATTATCAACTGTATAACATCATATGTACTTTATAGATACTGTGAGACTATAATATATATAAGAAATTATAAAATAGGTATTACTTAGTGAATTAGCTTATAATTATATCTCTAATGACTTTATTTTTCTTGCAGCGCTTATGGTGTCTTTAATTCGCTTATGTATACTCATTTAAGCATTATCGCATAAATTCGCTTGTCTACTTATCGCCGCTACTCGCACCGCAAATATCGCCGCCGCAACTTCGCCGCTTCTCTACGCACCTCAATCGCTATTTGGATAATTTACGCATCGCCGTTATTATCATCGTCTTCTTCGTCGTCGTCGCCGCTTCTTCTTTTATCTCCGCTTTTGCACCTAAAATCAAAAGGTTAACACCACCCAGTCTTCCATTTTTCCTGAAAGTAATTAAAATAGCAAAAACAAACACAGATCAAAAATAATAACTTCGTAGTAGTAGACCAAGTTGCCTTCGACCAAATCTACTTGAGAGTAGTTGTAGTAAGTAGAACGTTCGACAATCTCTTTAGTTAGAATCTACATAAAGTGGCCCGCACACGCCCGCCCGGAGAATCCGTTATCACCCCAAAAAGAATCAGAAGTTACTGACTCCTTCATCATCTTCATTGGAGTCTGCTGAGGCTTGAACAAAAGTTGAGAAAGTTTTTGGCCTGAGTTTTGGAAGAGATTTGGGGAAGGACCACTTGGACCAGTCACCATGAACCACTACCACCATCACCACCCTCATGCCGTCAACAACCCACATGGTTAGTGGTATGTAGTTAGGGTAAGTTCCGAGTTATCGGACAGTTCCACATTTTCGAACACAAAAAATGGATGATCATCATAGATTTTTCTTTATTCGGTATCCATGATACTTGAAAGTATCATGGATACCAATTAAAATAAAAGTTAAATTATTATCATCATCATATTTTTTCTTACGCGTTCGAAAATGTGGAACTGTCCTAAAACTCGGAACTTACCAACAATATTTACAGTTTGTAAATACTTTTACACTCTATTCTCGAATTAATTTAAAGTGAATATATTTCCATTATATCAAGAACAATGGAACTATTTATTGAAGTTATTGTTATGTGGGCTTTTTTCCATTAGGAATTTTGCAATATTGAACAATTTTCCTGTAGATTATGAAATCATAATTCCCTTGTCTATTTTTATATACATCTGTTTTTATATCAATTAATTGTGTTATAAATGCTCATAAACATATTTTAATGTTAATATTAAACCCATCCTATATATTTCAGTATTAATAAATACATACTTGTTAATGTAAAATATTTACTTATATTTTGACACAAATTTCATAACTCTCTAGGGCAAGCTACGAATTATCGGTCAGTACTACATCTTCGGTCATATAAGAAAAAACAATATAAAAATTGTTATTATTACACAGTGCTATCTAATACTTCTGCAAACCCGGGTTTGCAGAAGTATTGGATAGCACTGTGTAATAATAACAATTTTTATATTGTTTTTTCTTATATGACCGAAGATGTAGTACTGACCGATAATTCAGAACTTACCCTACCTTGATTATTTAAATTAAATATCGTAATCATTTTATTGATATATTATGTGTGTATTTATAAACGTACGTCTAGCGTAGTATATTCACTCACTCTTGGTAGGCCTACGTCAATACTGCCCTAAGATCTATATCAGAAGGAGGGAGCGTTTTTTTCATGCCGGGACAACAAATATGCGGCTTGAAGAAACGCCCAATCTAATAGAACATACGTTTTAGTCGCACCGTTTTTTCATGCACCATTTGTTATGCTGCGGCATGAAAAAAACGTCTGTGTGAGAAGGGGCCCTGAGGAGTCTCTGGAACAATCCCTCATAACTCCAAATTAATCCCCCTCCATATTCCACTAAAAAACTACAAAACAAACAAAAAAAAAATTACATCAATCTGTGTTTGTAACTTTTACCAGGTTTAACCCTGCAGAGTGATGTACTCAATCACCGTACACGATTATATTACCGAGACATTGCTCCCAGGGAATCTATCCTGAAGATGTCTGTGGTGAATGGACGAGGAGGGGGTGGGGGCATCCCTTGGGCCCCGAACTGTTGTAATTTGGACTTTGTTTTCTCTTTTTTAATTTTTACCATGTTTATCATTATTTTTAACGCTACTTGCAGTTTTTAGAGGATAACGCTAGGGTTATGCTCTTCAACTACGAGGTCTCGGGTTTATTGTTAAGTAGGCTTCATTTACTTACACCGCTTCATTTTCCTCTTAGATTTTTTTGTTAGGTAGGCTCGTAGGTTTCATTCACTATCACCTCTTCATTTTCCTCTTCCATCCGTGAATGCAGTCACCGGTGCTTGTGTCCCTTTTCGTCACATTCCTTGGTAAGTGTCTGCATTCATGGAGTAGCTTTTCTGCCTCCATGAGCTTGTCACCGACGATGGTAGGTGACTTTGTCTCTGGTGACACTTTCCCATATGACTGTTTCTTCCACTCCCTTGTATCCAAGTTCCACCTCAAATTATAACTGAGTAGCTTTTCTACATCCATTTCACTTCTTACAGTCCCTTGTATTTAATGTCTAGGGTTGTGACAATATGCTCTTAAAATCATAGATCCTAAGAATATCATAGACGAAATGAAATGCTATCGAATACTATATACCGCTGGTTTAGAACGATTCAATACTCTTTAATTCTCTCCGTCTATAATATTTTCGCAATCTATGATTTTAAGAGCATATTGTCACAACCCTATTAATGTCCCTTTGACGTCAGATCCTCCTCCCCCTCTCCCGGTATTTTTTAGTGGTGGGTTTAACCTCCTCATTTCTCCACGCGTCTCCCTGTCTCTGCCAGACGTTAGGTGATATATTCCGTAGACTCTTATTCTTCTAAAGTCTTCTGGTTGTGACTCGGAAACTTTTTGCAGCTCTTGTGAGAATCGTGCGTGCGTGAAAATTATATTCGTATGTGATACGATTAGGGTAAGTTACGAATTATCGGTCAGTACTACATCTTCGGTCATATAAGAAAAAACTATATAAAAATTATCATGAGATAGCACTGTGTAATAATAACAATTTTTATATTGTGTTTTTCTTGTATGACCGAAGATGTAGTACTGACCGATAATTCCGAACTTACCCTACGTATACTATATGTACAGTACTCCTCTATAGTGAATGTAGAGTCCTGAGTAAGAGAACAATCCTGTATAGTGAACAAATTTAGTCCTGTATAGTGAACAAAGAAATTTTGTTCATTATACGGGGTGGTTCTCTTACTCATGACTCTACATTCACTATAGAGGAGTTCTACTATATAGTGGATAAAAGGTTTTTGAATAATAAGATAGTTTTTGGAAATTCTATTTTAAAATAACAGTTTTTATGATCTGAATGAATAATATTGTCGAATGTTTGATATTTTTTATGTTCCCTCAAATTTTATTCAAAAAGAATTAAATTTTGACTGGAATATTTCGAAAAAAAAACTGAATATAATTGTCATTAGTATTTTCTATTTTTATGGGAATTTACAAGTTATTAATCTATCAGTGAACTGCGCGTTACTGATATAAACATAATAATGCCTTGTGGAGATGTAGAAGATACAATTCATAGGGTAAGAAACGAGTTATCGGACAGTTCCATATCTTCGATAATATAAGAAAAAATAAATAATTTAACTCTTTATAATTCGTATCCATGATACCTTCCTGATTCTAACCATGTTTAATTTCTCGTAAAGCTTTAGGTATCATGGATACGAATTTTAAAACCTTCAGGTATCATGGATACGAATTTTAAAACCTTTAGGTATCATGAATACGAATTTTAAAACCTTTAGGTATCATGGATACGAATTTTAAAACCTTTAGGTATCATGGATACGAATTTTGAATCCTTTAGGTATCATGGATATGAATTTTAAATCCATTAGGTATCATGGATACGAATTTTAAAACTATTAGGTATCATGGATACGAATTTTAAAACCTGCAGGTATCATGGATACGAATTTTAAAACCATTAGGTATCATGGATACGAATATTAAAACCTGCAGGTATCATGGATACGAATTTTAAAACCTGCAGGTATCATGGATACGAATATTAAAACCTGCAGGTATCATGGATACGAATTTTAAAACCATTAGGTATCATGGATACGAATATTAAAACCTGCAGGTATCATGGATACGAATTTTAAAACCATTAGGTATCATGGATACGAATTTTAAAACCATTAGGTATCATGGATACGAATTTTAAAACCATTAGGTATCATGGATACGAATTTTAAAACCATTAGGTATCATGGATACGAATTTTAAAACCTTTAGGTATCATGGATACGAATTTTAAAACCTTTAGGTATCATGGATACGAATATTAAAACCTTTAGGTATCATGGATACGAATATTAAAACCATTAGGTATCATGGATACGAATTTAAAACCTGCAGGTATCATGGATACGAATTTAAAACCTGCAGGTATCATGGATACGAATATTAAAACCTGCAGGTATCATGGATACGAATTTTAAAACCATTAGGTATCATGGATACGAATTTTAAAACCATTAGGTATCATGGATACGAATTTTAAAACCATTAGGTATCATGGATACGAATTTTAAAACCATTAGGTATCATGGATACGAATTTTAAAACCTTTAGGTATCATGGATACGAATTTTAAAACCTTTAGGTATCATGGATACGAATATTAAAACCTTTAGGTATCATGGATACGAATATTAAAACCATTAGGTATCATGGATACGAATTTAAAACCTGCAGGTATCATGGATACGAATTTAAAACCTGCAGGTATCATGGATACGAATATTAAAACCTGCAGGTATCATGGATACGAATATTAAAACCTGCAGGTATCATGGATATGAATTCAAAAACGTGTTGAATTATTTAATGTTTTCCTACATGATCGAAAATGTGAAACCGTCCGACAACTCGTCACTTCCCCTCGTCCATCTGTCACCGTACTGTGCCCATCTACTCCCCCAGCAAGGCCTCACTATTGTGCTGACTAAGCATTCCTCAGCGCTCTTTGTTGGTGTTCAGGGGCCATTGTGCAGGAGTTTACGACTACAATGACTCGCTTATTATTTGGCATTAAGATTAATTAGACTTACCCTGCTAACCCCTTCTAGAATTTCATAACCTGATGCTGAACGTGTTTGACGTCATCTAGAATATCATAACCTGATGCTGAACGTGTTTGACGTCTTCTAGAATTTCATAATCTGATGCTGAACGTGTTTGACGTCTTCTAGAATTTTATAATCTGATGCTGAACGTGTTTATCGTCTTCTAGAATATCATAACCTGATGCTGAACGTGTTTAACGTCTTCTTGAATATCATAATCTGATGCTGAACGTGTTTATCGTCTTCTAGAATTTCATAGCCTGATACTGACCGTGTTTACCGTCTTCTAGAATTTCATAATCTGATGCTGAACGTGTTTAACGTCTTCTAGAATTTCATAGCCTGATGCTGAACGTGTTTAACGTCTTTTAGAATTTCATAACCTGATGCTGAACGTGTTTAACGTCTTTTAGAATTTCATAGCCTGATGCTGAACGTGTTTAACGTCTTTTAGAATTTCATAACCTGATGCTGAACGTGTTTAACGTCTTCTAGAATTTCATAGCCTGATGCTGAACGTGTTTAACGTCTTTTAGAATTTCATAACCTGATGCTGAACGTGTTTAACGTCTTCTAGAACTTCATAGCCTGATGCTAGCCGTGTTTTGCGTTTTCTAAAACGGTATAACTTGATTCTATACGTGTTTAACGTCTTCTAATACTGCATATTATGATGCTAGCCTTACGCAACGTGTTCTAAAACTTTTTTAGTATGTTTAACATCAATAAATGTATTTTCTTTAGATTTATCTTCAGCGTTTTTTGAGAAACAGTTAGTTTCATTATGCTGAACCTATTATAAATTTGTACAATCTACAACTAATGAATGCTATTTTTCCATGCCATTTTCCTGATTTAATTTTCCAATGAGTCAATGCATTATTTCTATCATCAACTTAAGCTTTTGCTAATTGGGTCGTTACCTACTTAAAACGATCGATGAAAATGATTCTTATTTTAATTTCACGAACAGTGAAAAGAAAGCCGCCATGTTTCTTTGCCCGGACCAAATTACAAAACATCTTTCTTTGACGTCTAGAGGTTGTTTTGGACTTGTCGACGTCTTCCAAATCCCCCGACGTTATTGACATCTGCAGAGCTTATTATCTTGCTGAGCTAATTAGTAGCTTATTGTTTTCAACGGCAAGCTAATTAGCTTATCTGTTATTGGAGGATGGGTGGCTTTGGCTTCAAGCTACGCCAGATGCGTTAAATGCACTGGAATGGGGGTCGGAGACGGGGATGATAAGTTGGAGGGGGTGGGTATCGAGCTGGAAAGATTAGTAAATAATTATCTGTAAGAAGACCTACAATTTTTTTATCTTATGTATCTATGATACTGTTGAATTGAAGTCTAAAATTGTTTAGGTATCGTTGCTACTCTAAAATCCGTAAATATGATACACGAAAAAAAAGTTTGAAAAAATTCGACCAAAAATAAATTCGAAAAAAATATTGTTCAAAAAATTTCTCTTTAAAAAAAAATTAGAAATAAATTTACGGTGGAGCCGTGGAAGAACATCTCGATCTCCCAAATCTGCACCGTACCGTATTCTCCGACTACCAAAATCTGATACATTAATTAGAAACCAGTGTTCATTGGTTTCTCTAGAAGTTCGTCTCCTGATTTCTTTTTTCGTTCTTTCTGTCACTGGTGGCGTTTGAAGAGATCACCCCCCCTCTCCCCTATCACCCCCCTCCCCCACCTCCCCTATCATCTTCACGGCGAAACTTTGTCAACAGAAAGAAATCTTAATTCTCTTCCTTGGATCTTTTGATGAGCTACAAAAAAGTGATTTAATTAGCAGTCGGACGGGAAAGTTTGTGATTCGGTACACTGAGTGGACACGAAATAGGAGATTGTTGTGTCCGATAAAGGGGTCTTTATGTCCGGTAAAGGAGTTCTTGTGTCCGATAAAGGAGTCCTAGTGTCCGATAAAGGAGTCCTTGTGTCCGATAAAGGAGTCCTAGTGTCCGATAAAGGAGTCTTTGTGTCCGATAAAGGAGTCCTAGTGTCCGATAAAGGAGTCCTTGTGTCCGATAAAGGAGTCCTTGTGTCCGATAAAGGAGACCTTGTGTCCGATAAAGGAGACCTTGTGTCCGATAAAGTAGTCCTTGTGTCCGATAAAGTAGTCCTTGTGTCCGATAAAGGAGTCCTTGTGTCCGATAAAGGGGTCTTTATGTCCGATAAAGGGGTCCTTGTGTCCGATAAAGGAGTCCTTTTGTCCGATAAAGGAGTCCTTTTGTCCGATAAAGTAGTCCTTTTGTCCGATAAAGTAGTCCTTGTGTCCGATAAAGGAGTCCTTGTGTCCGATAAAGGAGTCCTTGTGTCCGATAAAGGGGTCCTTGTGTCCGATAAAGGAGTCCTTTTGTCCGATAAAGGAGTACTTTTGTCCGATAAAGTAGTCCTTGTGTCCGATAAAGTAGTCCTTTTGTCCGATAAAGGAGTCCTTTTGTCCGATAAAGGAGTCCTTTTGTCCGATAAAGTAGTCCTTTTGTCCGGTAAAGGGGTCTTTATGTCCGATAAAGGAGTCCTTTTGTCCGATAAAGGAGTCCTTGTGTCCGATAAAGGAGACCTTGTGTGCGATAAAGGAGACCTTGTGTCCGATAAAGGAGTCCTTTTGTCCGATAAAGGAGTACTTTTGTCCGATAAAGTAGTCCTTGTGTCCGATAAAGTAGTCCTTTTGTCCGATAAAGGAGTCCTTTTGTCCGATAAAGGAGTCCTTTTGACCGATAGAGGAGTCCTTTTGTCCGGTAAAGGGGTCTTTATGTCCGATAAAGGAGTCCTTTTGTCCGATAAAGGAGTCCTTGTGTCCGATAAAGGAGACCTTGTGTGCGATAAAGGAGACCTTGTGTCCGATAAAGGAGACCTTGTGTCCGATAAAGTAGTCCTTGTGTCCGATAAAGGAGTCCTTTTGTCCGATAAAGGAGTCCTTTTGTCCGATAAAGTAGTCCTTTTGTCCGGTAAAGGGGTCTTTATGTCCGATAAAGGAGTCCTTGTGTCCGATAAAGAAGTCCTTGTGTCCGATAAAGGAGTCCTTGTGTCCGATAAAGGGGTCTTTGTGTCCGATAAAGAAGTCCTTTTGTCCGATAAAGGAGTCCTTTTGTCCGGTAAAGGGTCTTTATGTCCGGTAAAGGGGTCTTTATGTCCGATAAAGGAGTCCTTGTGTCCGATAAAGAAGTCCTTGTGTCCGATAAAGGAGTCCTTGTGTCCGATAAAGGGGTCTTTGTGTCCGATAAAGAAGTCCTATTGTCCGATAAAGGAGTCCTTTTGTCCGGTAAAGGGTCTTTATGTCCGTTTCATTCATTTTGGTAATTCGAAATGGATTCAATAATGAAAGATAATTGATTGGAATATATTTCAATTAACTATTGTTTAAAGCTATCAAAAATATTAAATTTCTTTCTATTAGGTTTTATGAACTTCAGTTTCTATTGGAATGGATTTCCATAAAAGAATCCATAACAAATTTCTCCTACAAATACCCTCATTCAATGAAAAAGTCCTTTTTCAATTCCTAACTTTTAGTACATAATCCATCCTATATTTCTCTCGGTATGAATTTCCCATTAATTATTCATTTCCATTTGTTGATGGCCATTGACACTTCCAAAGCAGGAGGTTGAATACAAATCCAATACCTACAGGTGGATTATACCCAAACCATCAATATTGTTTGGCTTGACACCCAATCCATCTATCACTTAATCCTGATGACCAGTTCCAAATACACCCAAACGCTTTCAGTGCTCAATGGCCAGCCTGTTGGTCGTATGGGAACTGTCACATTCAAATCCCGACTGATTGAGTCCGAGGATTGGGTGGTCAGGTTTATGTGCCGCTATTGACTAAAGCTCTCCGAGCAATTGGTCATCTTCCTATATTCTGAACTTGCAAATTAGTAGTTAGGTGACTATGTTCTTGGACGACACGGTTTGATTTTTTCCCATTTAACGAAAAGAGAGATTTGGAGTACAGTAGAACTATATGTATAATGAAATCCTGTATAGTGAATATTTTTTTCTAAAACAGTCCACTAGTTCTTAGAAAGATAATACCCATTTTAAGGGAGACTGAAGAAAACTGATTCAAATTTAGGCTACCTCTACTAACGACTCGACATTCACTATAAAGGATTTAATTATAGAGGAGTTCCACTTTAATCTGGTTGAAGTTTTCTATAATAGTTTAACGTTAAACAATATTTATTATTGCACTATTCATTGGTATAACGTGGTACTATTCGTTGTACGAGACTTACTCATTTTGGTTCACTCGATCCTATCGAAGATAGCGAAGAATAATTTCACTTGAACCTTCCTACATAATTTCAATATTCCGCGCCATTTAATTAACCAGAACATGCAGCTGGTATTCATTCACATCGAAGCGATAAAGCTCGTAACCTAGATACTGGTGTAAACTAAACACTGCCGTATGCTAGATACTGATGCGTATCCTATATACTGACGTTTAATAAAGCGCGCGCGCCCCCGTCAAACATTTTGTATTGATATGAGCGGTGCGATAGACTTTGATTCAGCCAACAATGGAGAGCTGCCACGCCGTGTGCTCTATCTTGTTCGTTCATCTCTGTTTGGGCCGCCAAATCAATAATATATTCTGCATTTATCAACCACTGGCAACAAAGGAAACGTTTGAGGGCCCTTACTGGGTATATCGACTTTTGGACTGCTGGCTAAAATGATTTGAGTTTGAATTTAGATTTGATTTCCTTGTGAGATACAGACGTCAGCTTTTGGATTTGTTATTCACTTTTGCAATAAATCTATCATTTACTTTTAATTAAAGTTAGAGAAATATGAAACATAGCCAAATCGTCTGAATTCATAATGAATAAATTACCTTCTCGGTGACATGTATCGACTGTATTCGAACCTTAGCCTATATTAGGTCTATATTCGAATTTGGCTCATGTATTGGTTTAAATTTACGGTCTAGATTCTAGATACTGTGTTAGTCCCATCTATACTAGCAGATTAAACGCCGCGTTTTCACCGACAAGTTCACGCCCTTTCGATTGATCACAGTTAAATGAATGGAAGGCGGTAGAAATGCCAGAATACTGTGCAAATTTGTTTCCATTCATTTAACCGTGACTAATTGAAAAGGCGTAAACTGGGCGGTGTGAAAACGCGGCGGCGTTTAACCTGCTAGTATAGAATCGGCTTAATACGTCCATCTTATGAAGTACACACGCACCTCTCTGAAAGTCCAAGTTAGCCGTAAGTGACTGCCTTATCGACTCCGAATGTTTTTCTTTCACTGCGGAAGCCAAACAGTTTGTGGAGTGAAGTTCAAACACGGATTGAATTTTGCAGATTGGTATTAGATGCACTGGGGCCCACATGAGGGTTTGTGATGCACTTGAGACCGGGGGGGGGGGTCTTTGATTCGAGGGGGAAGGGGGGTAGGTAAGACTGAGAGTTTTTGGGAGGAGGAAGTAAGTGGATTGTGGTGGAAGAGAGGAGGAAGTAATTGGATTGTGGTGGAAGCTAGAGTGGAGGAAGTAAGTAGATTGTGGTGGAAGAGAGGAGGAAGTAATTGGATTGTGGTGGAAGCTAGAGTGGAGGAAGTAAGTAGATTGTGGTGGAAGAGAGGAGGAAGTAATTGGATTGTGGTGGAAGCTAGAGTGGAGGAAGTAAGTAGATTGTGGTGGAAGAGAGGAGGAAGTAATTGGATTGTGGTGGAAGCTAGAGTGGAGGAAGTAAGTAGATTGTGGTGGAAGAGAGGAGGAAGTAATTGGATTGTGGTGGAAGCTAGAGTGGAGGAAGTAAGTAGATTGTGGTGGAAGAGTGGAGGAAGTAAGTCTTGTGGTGGAAGAGTGGAGGAAGTAAGTCTTGTGGTGGAAGAGTGAAGGAAGTAAATCTTGGGGTGGAAGAGTAGAGGAAGTAAGTCTTGGGGTGGAAGAGTGGTGGAAGTAAGTAGATTGCAGATTGTTGAAGCTAAGTGGGGTAGAGAAGATTATGTTGGGTTATCTTTCTATTGCCCCACCATAACATTTTCCACTTTATTGAAGATGGCTAACCAACTTTCAAACTAAAAAGAATTCAATAACATGAACGATTTATAAAACTAACTCACTAAGAGTAAAAGCACAATAGAACATAAATCTAAGCCCATGTTATAAATGTTTCCATTCATCCTGAAGATAATTAACTAATTTCTACAGTATCTATTCATCGTCCTTAATGATATGCTTTTTGCACATCAGTATCTGCGTTCAGAAAGGAAACAGTTCCTGGTATCCTAAGCTGCTCTATTCATAATCTGTAATACCTAACGGTTGAAAAAGACCTTCCATTGAATTCCTTGATTGCTTCTGAAAGACTCCCTAGCAATCTTCCAACAATGGGTCTTCCCTGGAATATTATTCGATAACATTTGAAGATAGTATTCATATATATATATTTATATGTATAGTACTACAATAGACACGTCTGAATAGGTCATAAATATAATGATAATAATAACTGTGATTGGTGTTTTTTTTCTGTATTGGACGTTATGATTTGTGTTCTCTATATTGTTGAATACGTTTCTGAAAGTTTTAGGTTTTATAATAAGTTGGTTGATGAATGAAGAAAATTCAAAGTACCAATCAGTTTCGATATGATTTATAAATTATATTTAGTGTCAATTTGAATAGATGAATATTTTAATCATATTCTATGTGGTATGATAATATATTGTAAATTTTATCAACTATCTAGTTATAGTATTACTAGTTATATTCACCAAGGAATTGGGATTATACTTTATAATTTGAATGTAAATAATATAGCCTTTCTATAACTTTAGATAGCTGTGCTATAATGAAAGTAGTTATCTATCATGTTCATAATACTGCTCCAGCTTGTGTCATATTTACTATGTCATGCTCATAAAAGGTCATTTCCTAGATCTATTGACATGCACCATGTTATTCTCAGTAAATTATCTGGATCACTGTGGGATAAGAAGAATCTTTCAAAATACCACAGGATTTGTGTTGGTATGCCTGCTATTTTCAGGTATGAAATTAATGATCTCAAGATTTTGCAACTTTAATTGGTAGATTATCCCAATTACCTGTAATTTAATATGAATATTTGAACTAATTCATTTAATTCTCAACGTTTGTTTTCCTTGAATTCTATTTAACAATTTCTACATTATTGAATTTTTAATTATCGATAGTGAGTCATTCTTTAGAATTCAAAACCTTGATAATGGGAGCCCAGTTCTTTAATCCCACGTAATTTTTTTCCACGTTGTGAGTTTATTCTAAACATTCTGAAGCTCTTGTATTTTGTCCTCCTTTCTAACAGAACAATAGGGAGAAAAAGAATAGGCGCCACGGTTCATTGTCCCTCTCCATTTAGTTCTCCTCATGTAAAAAATATTGAACTCAGTTACTCAGAATACAGAACCAGGAAATACTTTTTGGAGGAAATTCTTGAGAATTAGGTAAGATGGGTGAACCGATCAGTCCTGTTATGCAGGCATAGCATATAATTCTTTTTTTAACCAATCGGAAGCCGCTAATGCTACTCATACATACCGTACAAGTCTCTAGTCCAATCAGAGACCAGTAACGCTACTCATACATACCGTTCAAGTCTCTAGTCCAATTAGAGACCAGTAATGCTACTCATACACATCGTACGAGTCTCTAGTCCAATCAGAGACCAGTAACGCTACTCATACATACCGTACAAGTCTCTAGTCCAATCAAAGACCAGTAATGCTACTCATACATACCGTACAAGTCTCTAGTCCAATCAGAGACCAGTAACGCTACTCATACATACCGTACAAGTCTCTAGTCCAATCAGAGACCAGTAACGCTACCCATACATACCGTACAAGTCTCTAGTCCAATCAAAGACCAGTAATGCTACTCATACATACCGTACAAGTCTCTAGTCCAATCAGAGACCAGTAATGCTACTCGTACACATCGTACGAGTCTCTAGACCAATCAGAGACCAGTAATGCTACTCATACACATCGTACAAGTCTCTAAACCAATCAGAGACCAGTAACGTTACTCATACATACCGTACAAGTCTCTAGTCCAATCAAAGACCAGTAGTGCTACTCATACATACCGTACAAGTCTCTAGTCCAATCAGAGACCAGTAATGCTACCCATACACATCGTACAAGTCTCTAGACCAATCAGAGACCGCTAATGCTACTTAAACATATCGTACAAGTCTCTAGACCAATCACAGACCAGTAATGCTACTAATACACATCGTACAAGTCTCTAGACCAATCAGAGGCCAGTATTTTCTATATGCATTTTTTTAACCTAAATGCTACCGTCAAGCGGTATCCTAGATACCATTAAAGTAAAAGGGCTGTCCTAGTATACTTTCAGATTCCTAGCGGATATCTTGGAATGTTTGTGTCTTTGTCTCTATAGGAATTCCTGGCAGTTAGGAATAGTTTCTGGTTATCATTTTTTCTAAAGAAACTTCACACGGAGAAATAGAAGATGGAATCTCCTCACACAGGAAACCATAACGAGTTTTAATGGTCAGATATTTTTATTATAGCAATCAATGAATGTCTAAAACTTCATAGAAAATGTTTCTGTTATATCTGGTACACTACTCTGCAGTAATGTTTTTCCAAGTGCATTATTTACTAGTGCATTTCTTATACTTTCAATGATTTTCTGTATATTGTATTCAGACTATCGTTGTTTCCTATGCAGATTTTGAATTCTTTTAATCATTTTCTTAATCGCCGATTGCTTGCAGTTTGCCAATAATCAAATGTACTTTAATCTATCCAAAACCTTCTGGTGTCCTTAAATACACTCGGGGGAATCGTAAGTGGTACCCTTTGGTCCACCCTAATGGATCACTGGGGTCTAGTTTACACGAACCATCGCACTTATGTTCTAACGTTCAGCTTCATGATTTTAACTACAGGAATCAGCTCTATATTATATATAGTAATAAATCTTATTACGAAATTGAAGTGTTTATTTTATTACGAGATTGAAGAGTGATATTAAACATAAAATCGCCCCCAGGGGCTCTATCCTGAAGCTGTCTGTGGTGAATGGAAGAGAAGGGGGTCCTTTCTGCTCCGAATTGTTGTAATTTGGATTATGTGTTTCCCCTTTTTTCATTTTTACCATGTTTATTATTTTTAATGCTACTGCAGTATTAGAGGATTGCACTAGGATTATGCTCTTCAATTACGAGGTCTTAGATTTTTGTGTTAGGTAGACAGCCACCGGTGCTTGTGTACCTTTTTGTCACATTCCTTGGTAAGTGACTGCATTCACTCAGTAGCTTTTTTGCATTCATGAGCATTTTCTATGACTAGTGGTAGGTGACTTGGTTCATGGAGCCACTTTCCTTTATGACTGTTTCTTCCAGTTCCTTTTATTTAATATCGTTTTGACGTCAGCGATATGGCCTTAGGTTCTGAAGAAGACGTTAAACCTCTTCTAAAATATAAATAAATGAACCAAAAATCAAATTTTAGATACAAATACAGTAGTATATCGATAATGAAAATATATCACAGCTTTTATCTTGATTCCTATAACGCGGATAATTTCTTCAAAATTATCCAACTCTTCTCTCTTAATTTTAAATGATTCCGAGACTGAACTATTCCTAAGGGGTTAATCAACAAAACCCCCATCTTCAATCCTTGTGGGGGAAGGGGGTTAGATCTACCCCCCCCATTCCAACCCCTTCTTTTGGAGATTTTGGTCTCTTAATGTGTATGAAACAATCTCTAATTTTGCCTCTTTCAACTTTTTCCTTGTAAGTTTTAAAATTTCTTCTTTTCCAGAAAATAAATATACAAATTTATAATTTTGCGTATTGGTAGGTTAAATTATATTTTTATCTATTTGATCGAAAATATGGAAGGTTACGATAACTCAGAGCTAACCCCATTATACCTCTAAATTTAGAAATAAAAAAAACCTTTTTCTAAATTCTTCGAATTTTTTTTGGAAAATTAAAATGTAATTTTGACTCAAATCATAATTTTTTTATGTAAATTTGTGTTTCTCTTAAATTTCTTTGGAAAAAATTGGAAAAAAATGTACATACATATTTGTATATACAAAATAATTTTTTAATAAATTATTATATTTCCATCAAATTTGTTTTTCTCACTAAATTAGTGTTTTTTTTATCATTGGTATTTATCTCATTTATAGATGTTTGTGATCTCCACAAGAGTGCTTATGGAGCCTGAGGGTAAACACTCAGGTTTGGAGTGTATGGGTACTGAAAAGAAAGATTGTGAATTGGAATTCACTTTGCTGGGGAAAAGGAAAATTAATGAAAAAATTGTGTTTTTCATTAATTTTAATGTGCGTGATCACTTTAATTATAATATTTGTTGGTGATATAGGGAAAGGTTGGAGTTATTGGACGGTTTTTCATTTTCGATCATATATGAAAACATAAGATATTTATATATTTAAAAGAATTTTTGAAAAATTAATGAAAATAGAATTAAATTGATGAAAGTAGAACACATTTAATGAAAACAGAATTAAATTATTGAAAATGGAATTAAATTAATGAAAATAGAACTAAATTAATGAAAATAGAATTAAATTAATGAAAATAGAATTAAATTAATGAAAATAGAATAAAATTAGTGTAAACGATTAAAATATAAAAAATTAATATATTAATAAAAATTGTATAAAATACAAAAAAAAAATCTATTACAAAATAATAAATATTAATGGAAAAAACTTACCGCAAATTAATAAATCAAATCCCAGTTTTATTACCTTAACCACAGTCACTCTTTTATTTTCTTAATTAGAATAAGCTAATAAATTAGAGTGTCTTTTTTTACGGTGTAATTGAAAGTGACGGAGCAGTTTTGTTTTATCGCTGGTAGCGTGACTCTGTCGCCGCTATGAACTACGCTACGCAATCGCACATCGTAATTACTGCCATGAGTGATCTATGGGGAACTCTAGAGTGATCTATGTGCAGTGTAGAGTGATCTATGTGCTTATCAGTGCTGTAGAACATTTATAAAGGATATGTTATTTATGTTATTAAACTGCTGGTAAATTGAGCTGTTATTTGGTCATGGTAGCTAGGGAATAAATTTGTAAAATATTGTAAATTGTGAAATTTGTATTGATGTAAAAATATTATAGGGTAAGTTCCGATTTATCGGACGGTTCCACATTTTTAATCATGTTAAAAAATAGTTTTTAACTCGTTCTTTTGTTTCGTATCCATGGTACCGGTAGGTATCATGGATACCAATAATTAAAATGAGATGACGTAATTTATTCACTATCTAATTATTTTATAGATAATGTTTATAAAATTTATTTGTTAAATTGTTTGCTATTTACTATTTAAAAGATCATGTTATTTATATTACATTTTTCTCTATTTCCAGGTGAGTTTTTTCGAGCTGGTGAGGCCATGTCGAATATTTCTTTACCGGAGGCATTGTGAATAGATGAGTATTGAAGATTGTTCCTTCTTATAAAAAAAAAATAGATAATAATTTTTCTATGATATTAAAAATTTATATTATCAGTTTTAATAAGAATTTTTTATATTTTTTTATATTTTTTAATTGTAAAATTTATATTTTCATGATTATGAAATTATAAGTTCTGAATTTACTTTTTTATCCACTTCATATTCTTCCTCTTTATTTCATTTTTCTGTTCACACATTTTTGCAATTACTATTTTTATTATCTACGAAGCCGTACAAATGATTATCATTATTATTATCACGGTTATGATAATCAATTGCAGACCTAGGAATGATTATCATTTTAATGAATGCAATTATTTATGTTCAATGAGGTCATTACATTCCTATAGATAATTAATAATTTTAATTTTAATAATATTTAATAAAAATATTATTTTACTTCTAATAAACATTTATTTGAGCGAGCAGGAAAAAAATTATTTGATGAAATTTAATTTAATTTAATAATTTAATTAATTTTAATATTTTAAGGCAAGTTCCGAATTAACGGTCAGTACTACAACTTCGGTCATATAAGAAAAAACAATATAAAAAATTGTTTGATAGCACTGTGTAATAATAACAATTTTTATATTATTTTTTCTTTTATGACCGAAGATAAATAACGGGTCTTCAATAGTTATTTATTACCCGTTATTATGTTTCTTTCAGTTAACTCAATTAAAATTTATTTTTCTGCATAAACTGATACTTTATTTTATAGATAAAATACACACAAAAATTGAATAAAAACAATTTTAATATCAAGTCAATATATTCCCGTGCGTATCATAGTTACACTCTTCATGTTTAATACCCGTCGAGTAAAAGCGGACACCAAATAAATAAATAAATAAATAAAACACGAGGGAAATTATTAGTATTGATGGAATATTTAAAAATATATTCATAATCAGTTCATTGTTAATATCATAACATTTTAATAACAAAAATCTTTATGAATAACAATTCCTTGTTATTCTTTTAATTAGACTCGTAAACAAGGTAAAAGAAAAACAACAACAACAACAACAACATGATTAAAATAACAAGATTTGATCTAATCTTTATTGTGTAACTCGTATGTTTTTGTGGTTTGTTTTTCTGTTTCTTTTTATTGTACCTGAAAGATAGTGGTTGTGATAGTGGTGATAGTGGTTATTGTAATGAAAGTGATAGTGGTATAGATAGTGAAATTTGTAGTGATAGTGGTACCTGTGATGATATTCATAATGTTTATATATTTGTGATAGTGGTGATATTGATAGTAATGATATTGATAGTAATGATATTGATAGTAATGATATTGATAGTAATGATATTGATAGTAATGATATTGATAGTGTTTACTAAGCGATATATTATAGATATTATACGTATATGTATCTATCAATGATACTTGTATATTAATATAGGTGTTAATTATATAGGTATTATAGTTTCTATGTAAACAATATGTTTTGTCAACATTCTCTCATGTCCCCCTCATGCCCCCCCCCTCCCCCGGGGGGTAATGTTGCCAGTGATGGATAAACCCGTAAATCATGCACCAAAAACTTGTCGTTAGTTTTTTGTTCCTCGTCATTTCTTTGGTTGTCATTAACTGAGTCGGAAGAACTCGTCGATGAGATATCGTCTGGGGACTTTGTGGATACCAACAGAGGGATACGAGGGATACGTAGTGTGGATACCGTGAAGGAGATAGCGAGGGATACGTAGTGTGGATACTGTGAAGGAGATAGCGAGGGATACGTAGTGTGGATACCGTGAAGGAGATAGCGAGGGATACGTAGTGTGGATACCGTGAAGGAGATAGCGAGGGATTCGTAGTGTGGATACCATAAGGGAGATACCGAGGGATACTTTGTGTGGTACCAACAGGGGATAGAGAGGGATACCAGCAGGGATACGAGGGATACCAGCAGGGATACGAGGGATACTTTGTGGATACCAACAGAGAAAATCTTCTATGGCCCCCCCATAACTGTTATTATCTTCATATACATCACTAATAACTTTTCCCCTTCCAATGATTCTGCATAAACTCTCATTACTTCACTCAATTATAGAGCAAATAGCATCAATCTGTAGCATGACGTCACGCTAATCTCCTCTCCCATTGGCTGTTCATGCTGAGGGGCAATCATGCTGTAATGAGAAGCATCATGACCATAATGCTGAGGCTATAGCATCCTTATGAGTCCTCAGCACGGTATGCTGTCATCAAGATGTGTATTGAATGTAGGTAACTTACGAATTATCGGTCAGTTTCACATCTTCGGCCATGTGAGAAAAAACGATATATTAATAATTATTTCAATATATATTAGACCTGCAAGGTATCATGGATACCAATAGAAATTGAATGATAATAATTATATATCAATTTTTCTTATATGACCAAAGATGTGTGAAACTGTCCGATAACCCGGAACTTACCCTACATCAAACAATAGAAAATTTATGTTCAATTTTAGCATATAAATAATGTTCTCAATTTTATTATTTAAAAACGTACTGATGCTTTAATACCTCAATATAATTTAATGGTAAGCCATGAAGAAATGACAACCTATTTACGGTTCAGTAAATACATAAATAAATCACACATACGTTGTAAATATATGTTCTATTTATCTACGCACTAAGGTGATGACAGGAACTTATAGTCAGTCATCTGCAGTGAATGAAGTCTTACACTGGTGACTGATGCAATGTTTGACAGTGTGAACACCATTAGTAATACCAGTCTACACCATTAGTAACACCGCTAATACCAGTTTACACGGTGTTTGACGTCATATGGTGAGAAGTACAAAAGTACCTTAAATAACTGGTTAACTCTTAATTAAGTTGGTTTTTAATCTCATGTGTTAAATTGAAGATTTTTGATGACCCACCAAAGTGTGTTCCTAAAACAGAGGATCTAACCCGTTATACCTCATCCAAGTGTGTTCTTGACTCACATCTACACACCTAAGTGTGTTCTTGACTCACTTCTACACACCTAAGTGTGTTCTTGACTCACTTCTACACACCTAAGTGTGTTCTTGACTCACCTCTACACACCCAAGTGTGTTCTTGACTCACCTCTACACACCCAAGTGTGTTCTTGACTCACATCTACACACCTAAGTGTGTTCTTGACTCACCTCTACACACCCAAGTGTGTTCTTGACTCACATCTACACACCTAAGTGTGTTCATGACTCACTTCTACACACCTAAGTGTGTTCTTGACTCACATCTACACACCTAAGTGTGTTCTTGACTCACATCTACACACCTAAGTGTGTTCTTGACTCACATCTACACACCTAAGTGTGTTCTTGACTCACATCTACACACCTAAGTGTGTTCTTGACTCACTTCTACACACCCAAGTGTGTTATTGACTCACATCTACACACCTAAGTGTGTTCTTGACTCACCTCTACACACCTAAGTGTGTTCTTGACTCACATCTACACACCTAAGTGTGTTCTTGACTCACTTCTACACACCTAAGTGTGTTCTTGACTCACATCTACACACC
The DNA here is from genome assembly GCA_947561585.1 of Caprella mutica. Taxonomy (NCBI): domain Eukaryota; kingdom Metazoa; phylum Arthropoda; class Malacostraca; order Amphipoda; family Caprellidae; genus Caprella; species Caprella mutica. Next base: position 153,369 of record CANNZV010002040.1, on the reverse strand, counting down.
TAAGTGTGTTCTTGACTCACTTCTACACACCCAAGTGTGTTCTTGACTCACCTCTACACACCTAAGTGTGTTCTTGACTCACCTCTACACACCTAAGTGTGTTCTTGACTCACTTCAACCCTATATTGCAGGAGCTGTTCAGCTTAGTATGCAATGCATTTGAAGTAACAATCACGAATAATTTTGCAAACTCATTTTCACCTTATTGCTTTGAAGCAACTATCATCTATTTTATCATTTGATTGTTAACAATAAACATATCATTATGAGGTTATTTAAACTCAATGTTGAAGGTTTCATCAGGTTTCAAGCTTTCGAATAGAAAGATTTCTATTCATCATCAGGAGAAGGGTGGACGTTGTAATGTCGTTGAGTTAAAATAACCTCTTAATAATATAGATTTCCCGTTGAGTTTGAATCTGTTCCATCAAATAAACATACCGTTGAAGGACCTTTTTTGGACTTATTTTACCAATAAATGTATACCGTAAAGGGTTAACTCACCCTAGTGTGTACTCACTCACTATAACTCGCTGTAACTCTCCTGGTGACTCTCTCTCTCTGTCACCAGGAGATTAAGATGAATTAGTAGAATGATTAGCACACTGACAACAGGGGGGGGGGGCCAGGGGGGGGGGAGGGTACAGGGGGGGGGGAGCTGTTTATTGTTATTGTGTGGGGTTTGAGATAAGAAAATGAGATAAAGGAGGGAGAAGAGAGAAAATGAGATATGGAGAAATATAAAATAGAGGAAATAATAAAAGAATATTAGAATGTCACGTGGTACTTATTAGAACTGTTGTAATTTGGATTGGGCTGTCATTTTTTATTCATTATATTCTATATTTTATTCATTATATTTAAAAGAATGAATGCAACAACGAGGACTTAGATAATGTACCACTTCATTTTCCTCTTCCATCCGTGAGTGCAGCCACCGGTGCTTGTGTCACTTTTCGTCACATTCCTTGGTAAGTGACTGCATTCACGAAGTAGCTTTTATGCATCAATGAGCATTGTCACAGGATGGTGGTAGGTGACTTTGTTCATGGAGCCACTTTCTTTTCTGACTTCTTCTTCCATTCCCTTGTATTTAATTTCCTTTTGACGTCAGCGATATGGCCTTTGGTTCCGAAGCAGACGTTAAAAATAGTCTGCCAAGTTTAATAAAAAAAACTAACGTCATATACGTTAAACCCAAGGGTAAAGTTATGGTGGGGCCATAGAAGATTAAGAGGGGCACACTTTGATCTTCTATGGCCCCACCATAACTATTGACCCAAAAGCAAGTACTTTATTATATAATAGCTCAGTCTGGCTGAAGTCTTAATTTGTTAATAACAGCCAATTTTCTGCATCAATGGCCGGTAGTTCGTATTTTTACTTACAACATGAAAAGAGTGTTGATCCATTACCCCTATCATTGTAAGCATTTTCATTGTATGATTTATAAAGTATGATACATTGTGTAGGCCATGCATGTTAGAACAGCTGAAAATCTCTGTTAAAAAAAAATTAGGCTTCAAAATTTATCAAGATGAAATTTTTTTTTTATACTTTAAATTATATTCAAGAAGTGCATTATTTTTTATACCAGATTTGAAGCTTACGAATCGAAAAAATGTATGTTTATAGTATGCATTTTAAAATATTTAATCACGGCCTTTTGGTATAATTCTTCTATTGGGATTTTTTATGATGAAGTTTATGGTGGGACCATAGAAAATATACTCTCTTCCCCTCTCAATCTTCTATTGCCCCACCATAACTTTAGCTTTGTATTAAAAAAGTCGAGTCGATATCACAAGCATATTTCGCTGACTGTACCTTGCTAAGTACGTACAGTCAGAGAAAAGAGTATCTGTAATGAATTTAAAGCAGTTTTACTAATTTCACATTTACAACAAGAAAATTTACTAATTGTAATGTTTGTAGATATTTTAAATTGGTCTTGGTACACGATGACAAATTTGTAAGATTAGGGAATCAGAAAACTGTTATTTGTGAAATTAACTCTTTTCTCTGATAGTACATAGTTATTTCACCTGACAAATCAATCTGCCTCAACAGGTGATATATTTTTATTGAAAATGTTGTAATATCAGACATTAAAAAAAGCAACGTTTGATAATATGACTTTCTTAATATTCTTTTTTTTGGTTTTCAAAATTTTATGATAAATTTTTTCTCTCGATCCACTTTTTTATTTTACCTCTTCTTTAAAGTTCATTGTTTTCATTTAATATTATATCTTCATTCTTATGTAATTCATACATAAATGATTTACTGCACAATGTATTTACCATGACTCTTGCTTTTTCAATTTATAATGTATATGATTTATAATGTAATTCCTATATGATTTATTTAGACAGGTTAGGATGCTATTAAAGGTTAGAGGTGAATTATGGCTAGAACTACAATTTTATCGATAGGTTACTCTATTAAAACTAAAAAATGAATTGTTATACACTGCAAAAATGTGTTCAATTTCCATACATAAAAGTTCAATTTAATTGTATACAAAATAAGACAAAAATCTTAAAATAACCATTATAAATATTATTAATCATTAATTATATAATCTTAACTTAATTTATCGGTTTATGCTTTGGTAGTATTTGTAAATTTATAAGTTGAATAGTAAGCGAAACGACGAAAAAAATTAGCATTCTTTTATTTTTCTGTAGAGTTTTCGAATATTTAAGGGCCGTAATTAGGTTTGTAGTTTCACTATTGTCAATTACAGATATATTACATGTAATACCTTTTTATGAATAAAATTGTTTCATTGTTTCATTTCAGTATTGGAAATTAGTCAAAAGTAGAATATTGATAATGAATTCTCAAATATTCGAAAGCTCAATGTAAAAATTTAAAGATGACGATTTTTATCGTTATTTTGCTTATAACTCTTTAATTCATATAATCTTGTAGTGTTAGGACAAGACACATTCTAGATGGCTTTGTTGTGGTTCTTTTTTCATCCCTACAAACGTAAACAAGGTCCACAAAAAGGTCCTCAGAAGCTGGACCATCTGTTTCTAATGGCCCCCAATGAACCCTATTTGTTTACGAAACTATATATACTTCCCCATAGATTTTTTTTACCCTTTACTGTTCATTAAAAATTCCCCCCTTTGTACTTAGAAACAATATAGAAATATAAAATAAACTATACTATTGTGGTCTGTAAACTTGTATATATGAACATTATAGTTTCTTTGTTTATTTGTTTCCAATTGTCCCAACCGTCAACAAGTTTATCTCCTGTTTCCAAGTTTTCCACTTTTCTTCATTTACCTCTCTTTACAAGTTTCTCTCCCATTTTCTTTCTGTCCAGTTTTTCTCCCATTTTCCTTCTCTCCAAGTTTCTCTCCTATTGTCCATCTTTCCAGTTTTTCTCCCGTTTTCCTTCTTTCCAAGTTTCTCTCCTATTTTCCTTCTTTCCAATTTCTCTCCTATTTTCTTTCTTTCCAATTTCTCTCCTATTTTCCTCCTGTCCAAGTTTCTCTCCTGTTTTCCTTCTTTCCAAGTATCTCTCCATTTTCCTCCTGTCCAAGTTTCTCTCCCGTTTTCCTTCTTTCCAAGTTTCTCTCCTATTTTCCTTCTGTCCAAGTTTCTCTCCCGTTTAACAGACCATTTCTTACCTCTTCTTACCAGCAGTGCAATTTTCTTTAACGGTCTCAGAAGTTCACCATTTTTTCTCCATCTGTTCAATTTGCAAGAAACTTTGCTAACTGCGGGTAATCACCTCTTCATTTTCCTCTTGGCCTTTTTCTGTGTCCGTGCATCTGACGATTATATTTGATATTTTTAGTTTAGAAGATTTTTTTCTTTTTCGAATAGATTTTCTGAGATTGAATGTAAATGACTGAGTTTGAGCATTAGAGTCAAATTGCTTTATAATGTAATAATAAGAATATGAATAAATAATATTAGAAGTTAGGTTTTTTTAAATTTTTGATTATAATATATTCGAAATTAAAAAGAACACCCTATTCAATACACTCCAAACACCCTATTTAATACACAAACACCCTATTTAATTCACTCCAAACACACTATTTATTTCACACTATTTAATTCACACTATATAATATACACTATTCAATTCACTCCTACCACACTATTTAATTCACACCATTTAAAACACACTATTCAATTCACTCCTACCACACTATTCAATTCACTCCTACCACCCCATTTAAAACACACTATTTAATTCACTCCTAACATCTAATCGTAGCCGCGCCACCTCAGGTTCTTTTCCCTCTCATCCGTTCTTTAGATTAATTGGACGCTAAGCTTTCCGTTTTTAATTCACTTAATGGGCTCTATACGTGCTAGAGAGCTTAGGACATTTAGCGCAATTCACTTGGCTCAAAGGGAGCCTTGATTATATTATTAAATTGAGATGTTCCACTGAAAAGCCTTGCCTTTGAAAGTTATTTAAAAAAACAGATTGAATTTGTTAAAATCAACAATGATTGAATTACTGTTTTGTATCCTTGTGATACATAAAACTAGACGATGTTCCATTTCAATTACGTACCATTCTCTACGTTTCTATTCATTTTATAAATTTCTCTTTAAGATTTTCCCCTTGGAAATAAAAAAACCTTTGTATGTCTGTATGTTTGTTACAAAATAAAAGCACTGATTCCAAGATGGGAAAATGCGGATGGTGTTTTTCTCCATTTCGTATTCTATCTTGAGTCCATTTCATTTGCCTCCGCATGCACTGACTGCTAAATACTCCTGGAGAAGAGTGTGTGAGAAGAAGGGGTTTACCCCTTAAAGAAAGTTATGGTGGGGTCAAGGGAGATTAAGGGAGAGAATCTAGTCTAACAATGGGAATTGAACCCACGGACTTTATACACCGTGAACCAACCTCGAACAAAGTTAGACACTGATTACTTGGAGTATATTATAGTGGAGCCATATAAAATTACGAAATGACCCTACTTAATCTTCTATGGCCCCACCATAACTCTTTTCCAGTTAAAAGAATTCCCTTCTTGATATTCCATGGCCCCACTATAACTTACCCCTCTTAATCTTCTATGGCCCACCATAATTTTCTCCTGTTTCTTATAATTCATATGTATGCTCGATACAAATAAAAGAAGTTCCTTTTCGATCTTCATCACCAGGTTTCGAAAGTGTTCGAATATTCTTTCCGCTTCGAGAAGTATATTTTTAAAAGCCTATTTTCGGGTCCTGACACCACCGGAAATAGACTCTGACGTCATCTGGAAACTCAGTTAAAAGGTGTTACATATAAAAAAATGTTTGGGGAATTCGAACAATTCGTTACTGTGATGATTTTGTGTTTTATTTATATCTGTTGAAATTATAAAATAGTTATTTTTTGAACCAGATTTTCAAAGAATAGGTTAAAAAAAATTTCATAGTTACGCTACTTTTAAAATTAAAAGAAACTTTACTACTGTTTGTATATAACTAACCCATTTTAAATTATTTTTTACTTATTTTTGTATATTTTTGTTAACTCATTTTAAAGAAATTTAACCAATGTTCGTTATATAACTAACCCATTATAACGAAACATTAACACTGGGCCCATAAACGGTACAATAAAATAATTAGACATTAGGTTCGTGATCTACCTGTAATTAGTCTAAGGTTGATTAACTGCTAAAGGTATTATAGACACATTGGGAAAACATTTTAATTAAAATGAACAAAAAATGAAATGATTGAAACTAATTAAGTGCAATTTACGGATTATTGGACGGTTAGACATCTTCGATCATATTAAAAGAAAACTATTATGATTTAACTCGTTAATGTAGATGGTATCCATGATAACTTCAGGTATCATCGATACCAATTTTTACACTGCTTTCCTTTATGATCGAAGATGTAGAACTGTCCGATAAATCGTAATTACCCAATATCTTATATTACAATAGAATAAAAATATATTTCGCATAATTAAAAATTCAAATATTTTAATTTTGAATCAAGAAGTTGAATGGTTTAATTAATGACTTTAATTCTCACCTTCTCTACCATTTAAATATAATTTGAATGCACTATCATTAATCCTAACCTTCCCTCCCCCCTCCTCCGTTATTTTTTCGGGTGGTATGAATAGACACCTACAACCCCCCCCCCCCCCACCCCTACATGGTGGAATGGGGGGCGGTGGAAGGTCAATAGATGAAGATTGTACCCAATTAACTGATTATGTGTCAACTTGTTCGTGCGATTATCTTTTTTTTGCTAAACATTATAAATGAAAGATAAGATGGGGCCTTCGGAGATTTGAATTGAATTATGCTTGATCTTCTACACTATATATTCTATCATGGTATAAGATGGCTATTTAGAAAATATTATATTAATGTGCAAAATAGTATATATGCGACAATACTAAAATCTTGGTGGGGTCAAAGAAGATTAAAGAAGAGCCCCTCTTAATCTTCTATGGCCCCACCATAAATTTTTCTTTATTATATCTTATCACCAACAGAGGCAGTTATGATGGGGCCCTGGACGATCAAGCATCATCCCACCTCAATCTTCTATGGCCCCACCATAACTTAAAGAGAAAATCTGTGTACGAGCGAGTGAAACAACAAAATGTTGTGACAACATTGGGGTGACATCCCTACAATATTGAACAATTAATTTTTATTTAAATACCAATAAAAATATAAATTGAATAATTATTATTATATCGTTCTTTCTTATATGACCGAAGATGTGGAACAGACCGATAATTCGTAACTAACCCTATATGTTCATTACTCATTTTTCACATACACCAAGTTAAAAGCCGCTTGGTTGAACCGCTCGTATGACACCCCCTAGGTTTTGTTACGGTCCAAAAGAATATCTTTCGGAAGCGGTTTCTCAGCGGCAAAACCGCTTTTGAAACGCGTCGGCGAAACCGCTTGTTTGACTGAGCACTTACACATGCCTCTATTCCTTACTTTAATAACTGCAACAGTAAATAGTAACTGCAATAACTGCAACTTTATTACAGTGTTAATTGCAGTCGGAGGCTGTTCTTGTGTCTATGATTTTCGTAACTATTTGAATTAAACTGCAGTTACTGAATGCATTTAATGGGGGAGGGGGGGGGGAGGGATGCATATGGCGGGTGGGGGAGGGATGCATTTGGCGGGTGGGGGTAATTGATGGGAGAACTTTAGCAATCTGAACGCAATTGTGTTCAGTGTAATTGAAGTTGGAGCTGGTATTAAAAATGTATAAGTTTGAAATATTTGAAGGTATATAATTTGTGTGTTGTAGACTTGACAATATAATGCAATTTAAGCTGTGAAATTAATTTTAATGGAAACTATTTTTTAATTAATATATTCAGTATATTTACTCCGATTTTATAACTTTAATCATGTAGATAATTACGGTTTCAGAATAATAGTTATGGTGGGGCCATAGAAGATTAAGAGGGGACCCTGCTTAATCTTCTATGGCCCACCATAAACTTCTTCCTCAGATTATGAATAAAAACAGTTATGGTGGGGGCATAGAAGATTTAAAAAATTTCCTGTGCTTATGACTAATAACAGCTATGGTGGGGAATAGAAGACTAAGGAGGGTGTTCCTCCCTCCATACCGTTTTCTCTGGGCAAATCTCAAACCTCTACCATGGCCACCCCTTTCCATTTCTGCTGACTCAGGAGTTTGTTTCTCCTCCGTGGTTCAATATTAGAGGTGTCTGTTGTCCTCCTAACGTCCTTATCTTCTCACAGTCCATTTAACACATTGGTGGTTTATGGTGGGTGAATGGGGGGTTATGGTGGGGAGGGTAAACGAGGGGGGGGGGGGGAGTGATGGTAGGAAAAGCTTTCAAAATTGTGAAATCAAAATTTTATTCAATAGAAGATAATCATGGAAGATTAAATCGGGCTTTCCCCCTCTTCGATGGCCCTACCATAACAAAACTGTGATGATTTCAAAACCTCCCTCAGCTCCCTGTGGATCTAAACACCTGCAAAAATAAATAGAAATAGAAAAATGAATAGAAATGCATCTAACTCTTGAATTTTACTTCATTGAACGAAGTGCATTTTTGAATGCATGGGGAAAAAGAAGTAAATAAAGGAAAAAGAAATAAAAAAGGAAAGAGAAGGACGAAAAGGAATGAAAGAGAATAGAAACAGAATCCTAAAGGATTTTCAATGGGATCTAAAAAAAATAGATCTGAAAACTTGCAATTTTGTAAAATATATTTTGGGTGTTTTTTTTATATACAATTTTAGGGTAAGTTCTGAGTTATCGGACGGTTCCACATTATTGATCATGTAAGAAAAAAGACTATTTTTATTATAAAAGTTAAAAATTTTCATTATGTACATTTTTATTATATGATCGGAAATGTGGAGCTGTCCGATTACTTGAAACTTACCCTCAATTTTCCACTTAATTTTCTCATTTTGCGCATATGAGTTATCATTAAACTCATTTTTAACAAAATTTTAAAAGTTCAATTAAATGTCCTCCCCGTGGTACCGAAACATAATTTACCGACTGTACCTGTTGCCAGAAATTCAGCCATTTAATTGTATTGTTCATTGACTGCATTACTTAAATGTAGAACAAATAAATCAGTTCTAATGTAAACAAAGATCCCCTCTGTAAAAATACTCCGAGAAATAGTGTTTGTACGGTAGAATGGGTACAACCGGTGACTATAGTAAATAATCCGGGAAATAGTGTTTGTACAGTAGAATTGGTACAACCGGTGACTAAAGTAAATAATCCGGGGAATAGTGTTTGTACGGTAGAATGGGTACAACCGGTGACTAAATTAAATAATCCGGGGAATAGTGCATGTACAGTAAAATGAGTACAACCGGTGACTAAAGTTAATAGGCAGTAAGTATTATTATATGCTGTACTTTATATTATTATGATATGCTACCTTTTGATATATAATATTTTAATGTATATATTTCAATATATACTATTTTATCATAAACTCTAATCATTAAATCAATTTGTTCAGGAGGTACGAATGGAAACTATAATTTTTTTTACAATGATGATCTATTCGATTTTAGATTCCTTATTAATATGAATCTAATGAATAAAAATAATCAATAATTAGGAATACCAACATCTTATTATTATTTCATATCAACAAATTATGTTTTTTAATGATTAAAATAATTATGACTTTTCTACACGTTCGCACATGATTTAACGTAATATAAATATATATTATAAACAGAATATACCTACATTTATATTTTACGCAGCAATTCATCATATTATTTCAATATAAAGTATACAAATTCAAAATTCCTATCAACTTAAAACTAATTTCAAATTTATCATATTTTTATGATAGATAAAAACAATAAAATATTTTTTTCCGTTCATACAACCTGACTTTTTTCTTCAATGGTTAATTCTTTAGAAATACTTTATTTATTTATTTATTTCTCAGATCGCTATATCAAACAAAAGGTGTGTGTGTTCGTATGTTTGTGTAGCATCTTCGGTTGCCAAAGGTGTTCAGAATCATGTTTTTATTGTGTTTTGAGCCAAATTACAACAGGTATGTTCAGTGTGGGTGTCTGTACACCGTACTCCTGTTACGCTCTGTTGAGAATAAGGGCCACCTGTTTCACAAAAAAAAGAAAATGTTTGTTGGCTCTGTAGAAAAATATTGAATAATAAAAAAAAATGAAGAAAAAGAATTGTTATATATTTCAGAATGAAAAATAGTATTAAAGTATAACATTTTAGATAACAAATAATTCGATATAAATGTACTATGAAAATAGTTATGTTTAAGAGATTTAGAAGGTTTTTCATATATTTCTTCCATTATAATTCACCAATATTCATCATCATACCTCTTAATTACCATCTGTTTAAATGACTTCAATTCATTTCACATTCATTTGGCTTCGTATTTCATTCATTTCATACCTCATTTCGAACCTTTTTCATTCATTTTCCAATCATTCATTTCCGTACTTCAATTTCACTTCATAATTCCTTTCGATCTTTCACTCCGTATTTCATCTCCACCCCCCTCTGACTCCGTATTTCATCTCCACCCCCCCTGACTCCGTATTTATTCTGATTCCACACCAATCCCGTATTCTCCAATCAGTGAAAAAGGCGATCTATTTATCCGGTAAATCTGCCTAACAATGAACCCCTTTGTTGCTATTAGGTTTTAGGGGTAAATACCCCCCTTCTTTGATTGCTAATGAGGGGAGGTATAGGTACCTAATGAGAAGGGGAGGGGGGTAATAGGTACCTAATGAACCACTTTATCGTTCTCTCATTATGAACGTAAATATTCATCTCTTTGATTTGTATTTCTTTTTTCGATGATTGTTAGTCAGGGTTTTTTTGATTCTGCTAATTTTTTTATAAATAGGGTATGTTCTAAACTTCCAATTATATTATTTCGTTCTAGGTATATTTTTTGTATAGGGTATGTTGTTAATTAGTGGACTGTTCCGCATTTTCGACCATATAATAAAAATATACATAGTTATTATTTTATGTATCCTACTTATGGTTGAAATTGTGGATCTATCTGATGAATTGGGATATACCCCCATTGGTTATTTAAAATAAACTGTGATGATTTCGATTACTTGACAAATGTTAACGAAAAAAATATTGCAAATTATTAAACAATATAAAAATTAATTTTTTTATACAGTTCTTTGGTGCATTATAATTTATATGTATTCCATAATATGTAGTCTATATTTACTTCTAATTCCACTAATTTTACCCTGCATGTGAAATCAAATCTAGACAATTAATGCTCATAAATTATTCGACATCACAGTTCTCATTTGTCAGTCTAATTCTACGGAGTTTGCAACCAGTATTTGATTTACTTTTTTAAATTATGGGGCACTATCTGTTGTTTGAACTATATTTTTTTATCTTATTTATCATTGTTATAATGAGTTATATTAATACCTAGTGATATAAATACCTAGTGATATAAATACCTAGTGATATAAATACCTAGTGATATAAATACCTAGTGATATAAATACCTAGTGATATAAATACCAAGTGATATAAATACCAAGTGATATAAATACCTAGTGATATAAATACCTAGTGATATAAATACCTAGTGATATAAATACCTAGTGATACTAATACTTAATGACACTAATACCTAGTGACACTAATACCTAGTGAAAATAATTCCTAGTGATACTAATGCTCAGTGATACTTAAACCTAATAATACTATTTCTTTACTAGGGAACAAACTAATAATTTAGGCAACAAGGATACAGTACCTCTCGGTACTAATACCTATTAAATACCAATCCATTCCTATAATTCCTATTCTCCCCTACACCTATAAGGTATCACACTCTATAACTGTTGCAATTATGCGTTACTTATGAAGACTGTAATAGTGGTACTCTGTGCAATATCTTGATGGTGAATTGGGGCTATGAACTTTAGTGGTGATTGTACTAACATGAATATATATAATATGTATATTATAAATTTTTATTTCTGATGGTTATGTCTGTGCTGTTTCGTACATAGTTGTAATATTATTTGAAGTTCTTCTAGTTTTACTATTATTTGAATTTAAGTCCTAGTCCTAATTTATTCGTGATTTTTTTTTTCATAGTCCTACACATGTTTATTTCTGTGTATATTAAAGCCCCCCCCCCCCCTCCGCCCATAACACCTCCACCCCCCATAACACCTCCACCCCCACAACACCTCAACCCCCCATAACACTTCCACCCACCATAACACCTCCACGCCCATAACACCTCCACCCCCATAACACCTCCACCCCCCATAACACCTCCACCCCCATAACACCTCCACCCCCCATAACACCTCCACCCCCATAACACCTCCACCCCCCATAACACCTCCACCCCCCATATCACCTCCACCCCCATAACACCTCCACCCCCATAACACCTTCACCCCACATAACACCTCCACCCCCCATAACACCTCCACCCCCCATAACACCTCCACCCCCCATAACACCTCCGCCCCCATAACACCTCCACCCCCCATATCACCTCCACCCCCATAACACCTCCACCCCCATAACACCTTCACCCCACATAACACCTCCACCCCCCATAACACCTCCACCCCCCATAACACCTCCACCCCCCATAACACCTCCACCCCCCATATCACCTCCACCCCCATAACACCTCCACCCCCATAACACCTTCACCCCACATAACACCTTCACCCCACATAACACCTCCACCCCCCATAACACCTCCACCCCCCATAACACCTCCACCCCCCATAACACCTCCACCCCCCATATCACCTCCACCCCCATAACACCTCCACCCCCATAACACCTTCACCCCACATAACACCTCCACCCCCCATAACACCTCCACCCCCCATAACACCTCCACCCCCCATAACACCTCCACCCCCATCTTTGCAATTGAAGTGATGTTCCATTTGTGGCCCCATAAATATAGGTATTTTCCTATCACCGTAATGGTGTTTTGTAATAAAGTTACACGGATGATCGCTACATTACCGCATATACATACTGTAAAGACACAGTGTGAATCGATACATGGTAACTTGGTACACGATACATAGAAACATGATGCCTCGATACATGGTAACTTGGTACACGATACCTTGATATACGATACCACGATACAAGATTCCTCGATACACGATACCTCGATACACGATACCTTGAAACGCGATTGGGGAAATAAATTTAAATATTGAATTATATGAAATAATTAGAATGTATATTTGTAAAGAAGTTATAAAAAGTAATTCTTGGATTGTATACTTTATATTTTTGAAAAATAAATGGAAATTGGTCTATGGAAGTTAGATTTTCATTGAATTATTTCAATATGAATCACTAACATTTCAATACGAATCACTAACATTTTAATGTGAATCACTAACATTTCAATATGAATCACTAACATTTTAATATGAATCACTAACATTTCAATATGAATCACTATCATTTCAATGTGAATCACTAACATTTTAATGTGAATCACTAACATTTCAATGTGAATCACTAACATTTCAATATGAATCACTAGCTACTATCCACTTTTACCGAATAATGAATGGTCCAATCATATTCATTTCATTCCATCAAACATATTTATTAATTCATTTTAATTCTATTAAATTCCATCATTTAATTTTGAATCAAATGTTGACCCGGAATTGTTATTAATAACAACTGCCTGGAATCTGGCTATTCCGAATTCCGGCTTTCCTCTTTTGATAGGTATTATATTCCCACTGTTAGATCGGAACGGGAATATAGAGGCCTGGAATGCCTGGAACGTCGCCACAACAACTGGAATCCGAGAAGACTATTTCAAATTTTGATATTTAATTGTTTATGTAATATTTTTTAAATATACATTGGCCGATATACGTTGTTCAGTTATTTCGGATAGGGCCCCCAGAGGCTCTATCCTGAAGCTGTCTGTGGTGAATGGAAGAGAAGGGAATGAATCTCTTGTTTCCCGAACTGTTGTAATTTGGATTATGTATCGTTTTTTTTTCATTTTAACATGTTTATCATTTTTTAACGCTACTTGCAGTTTTAGAGGATAGCGCTAGGGTTATGCTCACTACATAGGATTATATTTTGTGTTAGGTAGACTCGTAGGCTTCATTTATTATCACCTCTTCATTCTCCTCTTAGATTTTGTTCTAGGTAGCTCGTAGGCTTCATTCACTATCACCTCTTCATTTTCCTCTTCCATCCGTGAGTGCAGTCACCGGTGCTTGTGTCCATTTTCATCATATTCCTTGGTAAGTGACTGCATTCACGGAGTAGCTTTTCTGAATCCATGAGCATTATCAGTTTGTCACTGACGGTGGTAGGTGACTTTGTTCAAGTAGCCACTTTCCTTTCTGACTACTTCTTCCAGTCCCTTGTACTTAAAATCCTTCTGACTTCAGTGATTTGGCCTTCAGTTTTCAAACATTTATCAACAACAATTTTAAAACAATTTCGTATCTATCTACTGTTCAATAGAACTCCTCTATAGTGAGTGAGTTAGGATGTAGACTGTTCATTATATGCGCTACATCCTAACTCACTCACTAAAGAGGAGCTCTACTGTATTTAATTTGTTTTCATTTCAATATATAACTAATAAGTATTCTTTTCTCGATACCATATGTTCATTTCATATATTAATTCCCTCACATTGCATCCATATCAATACCATGTGGTTATACTAATGACTATTCATACAATACAGTCTCTAGATCTGCTGACTGGCATTCGCTTTAATTTATTCCTGTTTGCCGCTACTGTTGCGGCATCTGTTACTAAAGGGGTATGAGACATGTAACGGTGGGGGGGGGGGGGGGTACGTATGACATGTAGCAGGAGAGAGGGGGACATGTCACATGTACTGTAACAGTTAGAATCACATTACAGTTCTCTTTTTTTGCACAGTTAGTACATGTATGTCGTTGCTAAAACCTTAAATTCCAAAATATATATTGAAGTATCTATGATACTGGGAGTCGAGTGTATGTATCATGGAAAAAATCATGGAAAAAATACCAGTATCCATGATATTGGTAACTTATTATAGTATCATGGATACGGGCTACTTTTTGGAAACAAAATCCGTTGATTTTTTAGGGAGGTTATTTTATCTGTTTACTCCTCATCTATTTTATTAATTTCATCTTTTATTTTATCAATATTATTTCAATTCATTAATATTCTATCTCTTACACTATCTCTCTCTCTATCTCCTTTTCTTATTATCTCTCTCACTATCTCTCTCTCTATCTCTGTCTCTATCTCTTGCCATCCAATATCAGCTGTCAGATTAATATCTGTGACAACCGAACCAACTTTGTGAATAAGCTTTGATTGCCCTCTAACAACAACAACAACAACAACAATAACAAACAGCAACAACAATAAGGCCTCTAAATTCAAACAAGAGAAACAATCGAAGTGTGAGGTTTAAAGATAATTAATATCTCGTATTAAATATAAACACTTTGAATTATTTTGGTTTTATTTTAAAGATTTTTTTAGTTCGTCACTTTATTTGCGATATTAGTATAGTTACAATATAACTTTTATAGCAATTAATATAATTGTACAACTGTTTAGAATTATAAAGTGACTAATTTCTCTTTCATTATTTATCATAAATCTATAAAAGAGGATAGGATATGTTATGAATTATCAGTCAGTACCACATCTTCGGTCATACAAAAAAAGACTATATAATTATTTAATCATTATTTTAATTGGTAAATATTAGATTATTATTATATCGTTATTATTTGACCGAAAATGTGGAACTGACCACTAATTCGTAACTCACCCTACTTACCATGTTGAATAATGTAAAACAATAATCCATATTCATGAACTACAAAATAGTTACTTCTGTTTCGTCCTTTGCAAGAGACTGATATATTATGCATGCCGAGCGAATTACAATTGCACCGTCCGAAAACCTTGTGTCCGAAACCTAGCTTGGAATTTCAGCTACTTTTACCTCTCCATTCCAACTGGAATTGGAGTGTCGTCTGTGATTGTTGGAATGGGAATGAGGGAATGAGTCTGAGGAAAAAGAGGCCGTCTCCTGAATTATTCAGGGGCGTTTGTATTAATTAAAGTCTCTTATTTGTACTGACGTGGCTAATTCGAAAATAGGGACACTAGGGTGATTATTTTAGGGAAATGTAGGATCCTGATACGCCTTTAGGGTAATTTTAGAGTTTTGGATGATTTCACTGTTTCCATCATTTATGAAAAAATAAATAATTATTATAATTTAAGTATATTTTAATTAGTAGTTAGGGAATTTTACGAATTATCGGTCAGTTTCACATCTTCGGTCATATAAGAAAAAACAATATAATAATTATTATGTAAATTTTATTTTAATGTGTATCCATGTTACCTGCAGGTATCATGGATACCAATTAAAATATAATTATAATTATAAAATGTTCTTTTTCTTATATGACCGAAGATGTGAAACTGACCGATAATTCGTAACTTACCCTTATATAATTATTATGTACTATTTTTATTATGATCGAAAATGTGGAACTGACTGATAATTCGTAACTAACCCTCCTCATTATAATTCAAAAGGAATAGCACTTCAATTTCTTTTCCAATATCATTTGAATATATATTTTCCATATGGATTGAATTTGTGACCGTATCACGTCTCTTTAATTTGCATATTTGATTCCGAATCATAGATATTCCATGAATAATATTCGCAACCTAGATTTCATTTTAGCAATGGTATTAATGTTTTGTTTTATTTAGTTGTTCCAGAAACGGATAACTGCTGTACAAATCTCATTAGATGTTACTTGATTTATTCTGACTGTGTGAGATTTCCTTTGTCTGTTCCGATACAAGTCTATTTAGCCAAGAAAAAGCTAGACTGACTTCAGTTAGACTGTAACCTAATCCTTCCTAGAAATTAGGTTCTATAGGTTTTAAGCTGTTACTACCCTATTAAATTTGCCTAAAACTGTATCCATGATACCCAAGAGTATCAAGGATACTCAACGAAATGGCGAATTAAAAAGCAAGAAGCGTCCCCCATGAATTTTTAGAGCTAATTTTATTCACGGGCTAGGAGCTATTATCATATCCATTGCTTCTAATAGGTCAGAGCCTCCTCCTCTATATCGGTTGTTTAAAAGTTCACCTAATATAAATTGGTTCCGTGCTGGCTCCCAAATAGCTCCCTCACATATTTTCACATCAATTTCCAGGGGCTCGTTAAATCAGCATTCCGCAGTTTATGTCCTGCTCCTTCCAGCCGAAAACAAATCTTAGAACCACCCGAATTTCCTTCGGAGAAGACAAGATCATTAGTTTTATTATGCTTTAAAAGTCAGTTATGCCCTCCCCTCCCCCTCTCTCCCCCATTGAAACCTTTGACAGTGCATCTTCCATTTAGATTTTTAGAATAAAATACCCGGAGGAGCGTTGGTTCGTTCCATTTGGAGTGAGTGTACTTGTGTCGTGCGTCCTATTAGAACTTTTGGGAATGGTTCTAAAAGAGGTTCTTCGTTCTTGAGAGTTTATTGGTCGTTGTGTGCTGGAAGGCAGAGTCCTTTTTTATAGGCTCAGTTAACTGCAAAAAGACCTATCAAATTTAATGACTGGGTAAGTGCCTTCATTTCTACTTACACTTGATGTGGGAGATGAACTTATAGACTTGATGTGAGAGATGAACTTATAGACTTGATGTGGGAGATGAACTTATAGACTTGATGTGAGAGATGAACTTATAGACTTGATGTGAGAGATGAACTTATAGACTTGATGTGGGAGATGAACTTAGACCTGATGTGGGGGATGAACTTATAGACTTGATGTGGGAGATGAACTTAGACTTGATGTGGGAGATGAACTTATGGACTTGATGTGGGAGATGAACTTATAGACTTGATGTGGGAGATGAACTTAGACTTGATGTGAGAGATGA
This sequence comes from Caprella mutica, assembly GCA_947561585.1. Lineage (NCBI taxonomy): Eukaryota > Metazoa > Arthropoda > Malacostraca > Amphipoda > Caprellidae > Caprella > Caprella mutica. Next base: position 135,866 of record CANNZV010002040.1, on the reverse strand, counting down.
ACTTAGACTTGATGTGAGAGATGAACTTAGTCTTGATGTGGGAGATGAACTTAGACTTGATGTGAGAGATGAACTTAGTCTTGATGTGGGAGATGAACTTAGTCTTGATGTGGGAGATGAACTTAGTCTTGATGTGGGAGATGAACTTAGACTTGATGTGAGAGATGAACTTAGTCTTGATGTGGGAGATGAACTTAGTCTTGATGTGGGAGATGAACTTAGTCTTGATGTGGGAGATGAACTTAGACTTGATGTGAGAGATGAACTTAGTCTTGATGTGGGAGATGAACTTAGTCTTGATGTGGGAGATGAACTTAGTCTTGATGTGGGAGATGAACTTAGTCTTGATGTGGGAGATGAACTTAGTCTTGATGTGGGAGATGAACTTAGTCTTGATGTGGGAGATGAACTTAGTCTTGATGTGGGAGATAGATTAACTTGTAGTTGGAGATCTATTTTATTATTTTTTTCTCGACTCCCACTCCATTCCCATTCCCTTCCATTCCCCCTCCATTCCCCCTCCATTCCCCTCCATTCCCCCTCCATTCCCCTCCATTCCCCTCCCTCCCCCCTCCCACTCTATTGCAATGCAGTCTCTGTACTTCAGTAACATTGTTTCACAGAGTTTAAACTGTTAGTAGAAGTTGGCTGCATGGATGCATTCCCTGCAACTTTCTCTTAATTCAAAATAAATGAGTCGTAGCGCTGTGGCACGGCTAGTGCGACTAACCCTGGTAGCGATGGTTCTCGGGCTAATGTTGTCCCAATATTGGGACAAGAAAAATTGTTATCTGGGAACTATGGTCACAATAAATGGCTGGTTGCTGTAGTATTTATTAGTTTGGTAATATTACATGTTACCTATTACTTATGCACCCTATTATCGTGTGTATTACTAATACCCTATTATTGATACCCTATTACCAAGGTATATTAACGACAAGGTAGAGTATTGTGCAGGTTCATAGCAAGATGAATTAGAGTTTTGTTGTGAAATACGCATATACGAACGTAATTATGTGACCCTTCAATATTACATTACAGACTCTATGAGTCTATAGACTTTACAGCGGGTTAAATAGTTATTTGTATATAAGTATTTTGCCATGGTTGTTTGTGCAGTGTACGAATGCTATTAAAAAAGAATTTAGCCCGCTTTATTGTATATAGAGTATGTAATCTAATATTTCCCAAGGCATATTAACTCAAAGTTAATATGCCTTTAATATTGCAGGGTCACGGATGTGCGTTCGTAAGTGTGTATTCCATTATGCGCAGAAGAGTCTGAAACTAGTATCAAGACATAACATACCTTTTAAGTTAATGTATCGTCCCTATTACTACATGCATTACTAATACCCTATTACCCATTACTAATACCCTATTACCATTACTAATACTCCATTGAATAGCTAAGCCTATTAGCGCGCAAAGTGTTCCCAAATGGCTGCCATGTAGCTGCAATGAGGTGCTCCCACTCTCTGCGGAAATGAGAGATGCTCCCCAGGTCCTTAGATGCATCCTTAAGTCCATTTTAATAGGGATAATGACTCCAAGGATGCCACTTGTGAGACTAAAAACTGAACCACTAAAGTGTCACTAAACACTCTTCTGTTTCTTTTAATGAGCTGCAGTAGTTAACCAATTAGATAAAATAAGAATAATTGATGTTAGTTCAGACGGTTGTTCTTTTTTAATAAAAAATAGGTTATAATAATTATAACTTTTAATACTGGTATCCATGATACCCTATCATGGTATCCATGATACCCTATCATGGTATCCATGATACCCTATCATGGATACCAGTTGAAATGAAATACAGTAGAAATCCTTTTTCGACATATTGCAATATAAACATTCAAAACAACAAATGTTACATACATGAATTTATTACAACATGAATTTATTACAACATGAATTTATTACAATATGAATTTATTACAACCTATTGAAGCACAGCCGCTACAGGGTACCAATAAAAACGTCCTAATATTAAATCCAGGGAATATTATTAAACTGTCAGTATTGGAATCGGAGGAGAGGAGGTACGGAATTTCAATAACGGAGAACATGTCGGAAAAAAGAAAAAGAGACTTTGTTTTTGGTTTGTGTTCTTCGACTGAAAGTATGAATATGCAGTGATATTAGAACTCCTCTATAGTGGACTCCTCTATAGTGGACTCCTCTATAGTGGACTCCTCTATAGTGAACTCCTCTATAGTGAACTCCTCTGTAGTGAACTCCTCTATAAGTGAACTCCTCTATAGTGAACTCCTCTATAGAGAACTCCTCTATAGTGAACTCTTCTATAGTGAACTCCTCTATAGTGAACTCCTCTATAGTGAATGAATTAGGATGTAGCCTGAATAGTGAGCAAATTTTCTTTAGTCTGCGATGAATTGTCATCAGTTTTAGAAAACTGATGACTATTTTATGGCAGACTAAAGAAAATTTGTATCACTATTCAGGTTAAATCCTAACTCATTCACTATAGAGGAGTTCACTATAGAGGAGTTCACTATAGAGGAGTTCACTATAGAGGTGTTCACTATAGAAGATATAATCAATATTGTGCTATGAGTAGTTACCAGAACTAAGTACATGCAGTTACACAAACTATGTGCAGTTACACAAACTATGTGCAGTTACACAAACTATGTGCAGTTACACAAATTATGTGCAGTTACCCAAACTATGTGCAGTTACACAAATTATGTGCAGTTACCCAAACTATGTGCAGTTACACAAACTATGTGCAGTTACACAAACTATGTGCAGTTACACAAACTATGTGCAGTTACACAAATTATGTGCAGTTACCCAAACTATGTGCAGTTACACAAACTATGTGCAGTTACACAAACTATGTGCAGTTACACAAACTATGTGCAGTTACACAAACTATGTGCAGTTACACAAACTATGTGCAGTTACACAAACTATGTGCAGTTACACAAACTATGTGCAGTTACACAAACTATGTGCAGTTACACAAACTATGTGCAGTTACGGTAAATCGTAGCATAATATAATAAATTCAATACTTGATTTTAACTTCGTAAAATAATCAAAACAAATAATATAAATAATTTCAACAAGGAAGAAGAACAGACAATCTAAAAGTCGGAACACGTTCCGCACGTCAATCTGTTCCGATATTAATACGTCATGGAGTATTTTTTGTTTCGAGCTCAGTTGACGTTGGAACATGATTGAATTTCTTGAAATATTATTTTATTGTTTGCATTTTGAGACATGGAGTTGCCAGATATTGCTATATTCTATTGTAGGAATAGATGCCAGATATTGCTATATTCTATTGTAGGAATAGATGCCAGATATTGCTATATTCTATTGTAGAAATAGATGCCAGATATTGCTATATTCTATTGTCGGAATAGATGCCAGATATTGCTATTTTCTATTGTAGGAATAGATGCCAGATATTGCTATTTTCTATTGTAGGAATAGATGCCAGATATTGCTATTTTCTATTGTAGGAATAGATACCAGATATTGCTATTTTCTATTGTCGGAATAGATGACAGATATTGCTATTTTCTATTGTAGGAATAGATGCCAGATATTGCTATTTTCTATTGTAGGAATAGATGCCAGATATTGCTATTTTCTATTGTAGGAATAGATACCAGATATTGCTATTTTCTATTGTAGGAATAGATGCCAGATATTGCTATTTTCTATTGTAGGAATAGATGCCAGATATTGCTATATTCTATTGTAGGAATAGATGCCAGATATTGCTATTTTCTATTGTAGGAATAGATGCCAGATATTGCTATTTTCTATTGTAGCAATAGATGCCAGATATTGCTATATTCTATTGTAGGAATAGATGCCAGATATTGCTATTTTCTATTGTAGGAATAGATGCCAGATATTGCTATTTTCTATTGTAGGAATAGATGCCAGATATTGCTATTTTCTATTGTAGGAATAGATGCCAGATATTGCTATTTTCTATTGTAGAAACAGATGCCAGATATTGCTATTTTCTATTGTAGGAATAGATGCCAGATATTCCTATTTTCTTTTGTAGGAATAGATGCCAGATATTGCTATTTTCTATTGTAGGAATAGATGCCAGATATTGCTATATTATATTGTAGGTATAGATGCCAGATATTGCTATATTCTATTGTAGGAATAGATGCCAGATATTGCTATATTCTATTGTAGGAATAGATGCCAGATATTGCTATATTCTATTGTAGGAATAGATGCCAGATATTGCTATATTATATTGTAGGAATAGATGCCAGATATTGCAATACTGACAGTCTATTTTCTGAGCTGTTGATCTGTCTTGCTATGGTATGATATACAGTGAATGCTCTCAGAGGTAATCTTAAGAATGGTTTGGTATTGGGACAGTGATTGCTTGTGTTTTATTCGAATGGGCTCTTTCTTATAGTTTTGGGAAAATATTTATTTGAATAAATTTTTTTGTGAAGATTTACCATTTAATAATTTAATTCCTAAATATTTTTTTAAATTGCTATTGACTGATATCAAGAGGATGAAAGTATTAATTTTTATAAATATATATTGAATAGGTACTCATTAGTTTTTTATACAAATTTATTATATTAGTAGATAAAAATATCTTTTATTCACTATACACTATACAAATCATTCCACCTATCAATATACATTACGAGGGTTCACAGTGTCGATGACTGAGACACCTAACAGGCACCGTATCATATCCCCAGTTTCCAAATCCTGTAGAGTGAGGAAATAACAAGGATGTATAATCCCCGAGCCAATTTATATCAGAGGCAGCAACTGTTACCACTCAATCCATTAGACCTGGAGTCAGGTTAGCGAAATCTAATATCCGGAGAATTCGGGGCAAGGAGCCGCCGTCCGGGCCGGGGTGGGTGAGATTTTTGGGGCTTTTCGAAGGAGATTGTAGCTTTACTGGGGGGAGAGCTAGGTGGGGGGAAGGTGGTGGAATGTGTCTAAGGTAAACGCTGCCGAGGGATTTTTGTTTAAAGATGAAACGGACGTAAACGGCGGAATGTATCTTCAAAGATTGGGCGATGTTATTAAAGTTCCTATAACCGGAGATAAAATTATGGTGGGGCCATAGAAGATTGAAAGGGGAAAGTTATGGTGGGGCCATAGAAGATTGAGAGGGGAAAGTTATGGTGGTGCCCTAGAAGATTGAGAGGGGAAAGTTATTGTGGGGCAATAGAAGATTAAGAGGGGAAAGTTATGGTGGGGCCATAGGAGATTGAGAGGAGGTTCCACTTAATATTCAATACCATCCTTCTGTAATCTACTATAGCCCCACTATAATTAGATACTGCTCTCAAATTGTCAAAACATCTTTTGGTTTATTTTTTTTCTTCGTTTTTAAGCAATATAAAAAATATCGTAAATAGTGGGGGAAGATCCTATCAGTAAATTGAAAATATTTAATACAAACTAAAGCCTTTTTAAAAACAGTTTCCAACGGTATACGAATGGACTCGGGCAATACGAGGGATCACGCTGTAATGAGAAACAAAATTAGAAGATCCCCAGTAATGCCCTCGGCAGCTTCTAAATAGAGGATACATAACGTCTGCCTCATTGTATACTAGATACAGGCATTTATATCATGGATACAGGTATCCTGGATACAGCCTAGGCATTGGATAATAACATGGATTAAAGTGCTAACAAATGGGGGAGGAAGAATGAGATATAATCCTGTGAAACTTGGATACGAACATGAGGGATAATTAAAAAGAAAGAATAATGGTTGTTTGTATATATCTAATTGGAATTATTTTTAATAACCTTTCGATCATTTTTTTCTCCAGTGTTGATCAGGATATATAAATACTTTAATGAGGGGGTATATATAATTTTAATTCTAATGAATCATCCTGTGAAATAAAAAATGAAGGTAATTATCATAATGATATTTTTAATAGAAACCGTCAATGTTCGATCATTAGTTTCCCTGAAATGCTATTTCTCAGCTGTATTAGCATAATTATATAAGAGTTGATAGGTATTAATGAGGATGGAATTATAATTCGGATGATTGATGGACATGTGATAAAACGGAGAAAAGACTGATGGTTATTTTACGATATAAAAAATGTTAATAGTTTTAGATGGAATGATCAGTTTGTTTTTTATGTGTTTTAGAGGTATGCTTTATATGATACGCAGAAAGAAGATACAGATAAACTTGTGCTCGAGACTGTATGAAAGCTACTTGGTTGTATGATAAACTTAGGTGTTTTTTTCGTTTATACCAATTTATATTATTATCTGATTTATTAATTATTTGACCCTGTTTTGCAGAAGAAAATTAGAGGTCACACATTGAACTATATAAATGACTTAAAAATCATTTAAGCTCGACCAATTTGTAGTTAAATTACTAGATTGAGATCTCTGCGGACACTTTACCATTTTCTACTAACTGGCGCTTTCAAGTATCTATAAATTACAATTTTTTTTGACAAATCTTTATTCAAATTCTTCAATGTGCTAAGGTCTATAAATCCAAAGGCATTGTAACTTAACTACACAAGAATCGGATCCAGGTTTTTTATTATCCCATGTGATGTTCGATTCCCCTTATTTATTCCTGTTTTTCTCTCATCCCTCCACGAGGAAATGAATGACCACAAAACACGATATACAAGAGCACAAAAAAACTTATTGATGGTAGATTTGGGAGGGGAATCATCTATGATTTGGGAGGAAATCGTCTATGATTTGGTAGAGGAAAATACATGTACTGGAAACACATCGGATGAAACTTCTACCAGTCAACAAAAAACTCAATTGGTTCGGTTAGTTCTGCAAAATTGGCAAACAACAGATGTGGGGAAACGGATGTTATTATTTGCCTTTGAAAATACGCTCTATTAGAACTTAGAGGGTATTGATAATTAATTATCGACATTCTTGTTCTTCCTGGAGTGTTCCAGAGGGTAAGTTACGAACTATTGGTTAGTTTCACATCTACGGTCATATATAAGAAAAACGATTAATAATTATTATTTATTTTTTATTAGTATCCATGCTACCTGCTGGTATCATGGATTAAAAAAAAACAATTAAAATATAAAATAAATAATTATTATTATTTCGTTTTTTATGTGATCGAAGATATGAAACCGACCGATAATTCGTAACATACCCTAACTTTTTTCATTACCGACATTAATTCCATAGAAAATTTAGTTTCCCATAGTCCCTCCCTCTAAATATGTCCCTTTTATTCACCGTTTAATAATCCTCTGTGCCGGAGCTAGTATTTGTTGCGCCATCAACTTCTGCGCCATCAATAGCTTCTCTTAATTCCTTTATCTGCAGAACTTTTAATGAAAACACACCAAACAGTCGGCAATAGAGACAAATCACTCAGAGATCTGGAAACACCGGCACAAGATTAGCAAAAGAACAAAGTTTGGACAAAGTGCCTACCTAGATAAATAGGATGAAGGTAGTGAATGAAGGGAGTGAATGAAGGTAGTGACTGAAGGTAGTGAAGGATTGAAATGTATGGTAGATGGTATATGATTAGGTGTGTCGAATTAGTGACAATTAGTGATTTGTTTAATACTGGTTCTTCCAAGACTTTGTTTCCAGTACTTTGTATAGTGTTGGTTCTTCTTTCAAGAATATTTTCCAGTACTTTCAAGACTTGTTTTCCAGTACATTCAAGACTTGTTTTCCAGTTCTTCCAAGACTTGTTTTCCAGTACTTTCAAGGCTTGTTTTCCAGTACTTTCAAGACTTGTTTTCCAGTACATTCAAGACTTGTTTTCCAGTACCTACAAGACTTGTTTTCCTGTACTTTCAAGGCATGTTTTCCAGTACTTTCAATACTTGTTTTCCAGTACTTTCAAGGCTTGTTTTCCAGTATTTTCAAGACTCGTTTTCCAGTACTTTCAAGGCTTGTTTTCCAGTATTTTCAAGACTCGTTTTCCAGTACTTTCAAGGCTTGTTTTCCAGTACTTCCAAGGCTTGTTTTCCAGTACTTTCAAGACTTATTTTCCAGTACTTTCAATACTTGTTTTCCAGTACTTTCAAGACTTGTTTTCCAGTAGTTTCAAGACTTGTTTTCCAGTAAATTCAAGACTTGTTTTCCAGTACATCAAAGACTTGTTTTCCAGTACATTCAAGACTTGTTTTCCAGTACTTTCAAGACTTGTTTTCCAGTACTTTCAAGACTTGTTTTCCAGTACTTTCAAGACTTGTTTTCCAGTACATTCAAGACTTGTTTTCCAGTACTTTCAAGACTTGTTTTCCAGTACTTTCAAGACTTGTTTTCCAGTACTTTCAAGACTTGTTTTCCAGTACTTTCAAGACTTGTTTTCCAGTACTTTCAAGACTTGTTTTCCAGTACTTTCAAGACTTGTTTTCCAGTACATTCAAGACTTGTTTTCCAGTACTTTCAAGACTTGTTTTCCAGTACTTTCAAGGCATGTTTTCCAGTACTTTCAAGGCATGTTTTCCAGTACTTTCAAGACTTGTTTTCCAGTACATCCAAGACTTGTTTTCCAGTACTTTCAAGGCATGTTTTCCAGTACTTTCAAGGCATGTTTTCCAGTACTTTCAAGGCATGTTTTCCAGTATTTTCAAGACTTGTTTTCCAGTACTTTCAATAGTACTTACTCTTCCCAAACTTCTTTTCCTGAAATTTTCTTTCTCATTTCTTCAAATTCAAATCCAAAACTCACTGCTGTTTATTAATACATTATTGAATATGTACGATAAATAAGTCAAATTAGTAGCAATTCCCATCCAGATCCAAAAGACTTAAATCTGCACATAACTACAAAAACAGCACATAACTTCAGATGCCTTGGCAAACTATAAGATAAGCTTGTACAACGTACAGTACATATATCGATAAAAAGTTTCCGTTATACCGATCAACGTCCGCTGTACGAGCTTTACCTGTATACATAACTACAAAACTGCACTTAACTACAAAACTGCACATAACTGCAAAACTGCACATAACTACAAAACTGCACTTAACTACAAAACTGCACTTAACTACAAAACTGCACATAACTGCAAAACTGCACATAACTACAAAACTGCACATAACTACAACACTGCACTTAACTGCAAAACTGCACATAACTACAAAACTGCACATAACTACAACACTGCACTTAACTACAAAACTGCACTTAACTACAAAACTGCACATAACTGCAAAACTGCACATAACTACAAAACTGCACTTAACTACAAAACTGCACATAACTACAGATACCTTTGCAAACTTTTTCCGGCTTACGTATGCAGTCCTTTGGTCGTCACCCAAAAACTTTGCCCATAAAACCTGTCAGTCTGGCGGATTCCAAAACAATCTTTTGAGCCGCTGCCACAGCAAGCTTCATTCGATTATATTTTAGAAAGGGAAACACACGTACTATTTAAATGTATGAAGTTTTGAAGGTACTACTTTAAATGGATTGAAATAATACAAAGATTGAAATGTATTGCACACTATCCACATTTCTGGTCCCTCAGGTTCAGCCGAAAGCTAATAATTGAATGATACGATGGTATTATTAATAAATTTAATAACAGAAATTGTGAATAGTTAATAATATGCATGGAAGTGAAAAATATATATTAAAAAGACTTTGAATGGTTTTCTAAGTTAAGAACACTATTAAATAGGTAGATAGTATAGGTAATAGGTACCAACCTATCCAAATATCACTTACACTATCAATATACCAACCTATCTACCACATCAATATACCGACACCTCCCTACCTATCGCATCAATATAGATACCGACACCACCCCATACCTCCTACTGCATCAATATAGGTACCGACACCACCCGACCTCCCTATCACTTATCACAACAAAATGCTCACACCAACCTACCTCCTACCGCATCAATATACCTACCACCTCCTTATGAATATACCTACACTACCCTACCTCCCTATCAATATACCTACCCTACCTTCCTTCCATCTACCGCATCAATGCACACACCTCCCTACCACCTCCCTATCAATATACCTACCTATCTACCCCAGACTTCGCTAGATTTATGGGTAACATTTCCCATGGGAAGAGGATAGCATTCTTCCTGACTGCTTTTCCATTGAGAACATTAAGGCCCCAAGAATGCTCCCTGTGTTTCATTGCTTCCTCTCTACGCATAAATAACCTATTGTCTCGCCTACCTCTTTATTGGGAATATCTGACGGCGAAATGAATACTCGGGCATCTTTACGGATTGCGTTATTGTTAAATCAATGATCGATTGGGATTCGTTAATTTGAAATCTAAATCACTAGTTGAGGCTTGATGAGAATAAGTTCCAAATGTAATCAGCGATGTTCACTTTATATTTTAAGTTAATTATTCAAAATAGCACCACTTAGGTCTGTTATAGCTTGTCTCTCCAATTCGTAGTTTCCATTCTATCGCATATCTCTCCAATTCATTAGATCCATTCTGTCCAATTCATTAGGTCCCTCCTGTCCTATATCTGCTACTCCTGGACATCTTGTCACAGTAGATTGATCACCCTGACCAGTAGGACCCAATCAAGCATCTTAATCCCAGTCTCTGGGGGTTCGTTAACAGATTTGGGGATTAGCTAACCAGATTCTCTCTCCGAACTTCAATATTGAACAAAATCTTTCGTGGATGGTATCATCGATACTTCTTTATCATTTTCTGCAGTATCTTAGATACAAAAGGCTAGGCTCACCTGTATCATATATACAGAATCTTTAGTGGATGGTATCATTGATACTTCTTTATCATTTCTTTCTGTGTCTTTGATACAAAATGTTAGGTACACCTGTATCATATATACAGAATCTTTCGTGGATGGTATCATTGATACTCCTTTATCATTTTATGCAGTATCTACGATACAAAGCTCACCTGTATCATATATACAGGATTGAATGTTCCTAAAGCCCCTGAGACGCAAATCGAAAAAGAATAAAGTGGCCCTCGAAGTTTTCTAATTTGGGACACAACTTATGCAAAATGGCGTTCCGTTGTTGATGTTAAAGTTCCTAGTGAGAGTATTAGGAGTGAGATCAGCGTGAGATCCTGATTGCTATGTTCTCAGTAAGGATTAGTACTTTCCAAGTTGTCTCATTATTTCCTGATGAATAAAATCAAGGAACGAATTTGGGATGAACATGAGAGTTAACTGACATTTGCGTGAATGAATGTACCGTGATTGGATTACTGTTTGGTCTATTAAGAGGTGATTCTTATATGGATATTTAAGAATCCAAAGGAGAACATATGGTGGGGCCTTCGAAGAATAAATTGCATCCTCTCATTATCTTCTATTATCCCACTATAACCTACCAATAATAATTTCAAAATGAAATAATCAAAACCACATGAGTAGTATATAAAATTTCTCAATCTAAATTTTCTTTTCAAGTGCTGAAATATTCAATATTAGTCATGCATGTGAAATAGATACAACATGATTCACTATTTAATATTCGTCTAAAACACTGACTGTTCTCATCAAAAATTGAACATGGAACAAATGCTGTAAAGATAGACTCGCTAACAATGGGGGTATCGGATTCGGAACATCCAAATTGAACTTTTTGCTGGGTTGAAAGCTGAACACCGACAGGCATGTGTTTTGCACCTATGCACAGTTGTGTTTAGTGATGACGTCATAGTGAATGGAGGATATAGTCTTTTCTAAATGGAGAATTGAAAAAATATGAACTGTTTTTTAAACGGGTAGAATCTGTATCACCGACTGACTTTCTTAATATAGGAAAATTACTCTTTTAAACATATTTTTACGTTACGTTTTTTGGCCTAAATTTTTCTTTGTCTAAACCAAATGAAAATATTATCATTACGTGTTTCAAAACAATTTTAAAAATGGCTGAATCCTTTTACTTACAATAAAATCTAACAATAGATCTTCAAAATGTATGCAATGCAATATACATAACATAGTTACTGTGTAACCTTGTACGGGTATCGAATATACCTACGAAACACTCGTTAGAATATTCGGTCGGGTTTTCGCGCGCTCTCGACGATTCCGACCGTTAAGACTAAGCAAACAGATTCGAACGTGCCTGCCTACGGGCGGGCGTTCGGAACCTAATCTGATTACAATATGAAAACAGAATGCTGGAACTTGCTACATACATGGATGACTTGAGTGGTCCATTTTATTGACGACAGCATTTTTAGAGTCCTCGACAAAAAGAGAATTTGAAAATTCCTTTGCGCTGGAATGTAAATAAAATATTTGAGTCTATTTCACGTATGCTGTTTGTATTTTTAATAATATAATTGTGTATCTTTGGAATAGTTTCTAAAACTTGGAACATGGTTTGAAATATTAAGGTAAAAAACAAATGATTTATTTTATTCTACATAGAGTGATATTGACTAACCATTCTATCTACGAACCCTTGTATCTACGAACCATTGTATCTACGAACCATTGTATCTACGAACAATTGTATCTACGAACCATTCTATTTACGAACCATTCTATTTACGAACCATTCTATCTACGAACCATTGTATCTACGAACCCTTGTATCTACGAACCATTGTATCTACGAACCATTGTATCTACGAACCATTATATCTACGAACCCTTGTATCTACGAACCATTCTATTTACGAACCATTCTATCTACGAACCGTCGTATACCAACACTACCATTGTATCTACGATACAATCTACAACTACCTACCTGTCTTTTTCTTTGGTATAATTTTCGTATCAGTGATACCAATGAAGATATACTGAAGAGGATAAGGGACAACAAGTACCTATCCTGATTTATGCCGGGGGAGTGGGGGTGGAGGAGAATGATTGGGGGAAGATGTAAGATAAAGAATGGTGGGAGGGAGAAGAAGGTTAAAGAATGGAGGAAGAAGAAGGATAAAAGAACGGAGGAAGAATGGTATGGAGAAGAAAGGCAAAGAATGGTGGGAAAGAAGAAAATGGAAGAATTATGTGAGAGGAAGTAAAGAAAGTTATGGTGGGGCCATGGAAGAATAAAGTAGATCCTCCTTATTCTCCCATACCCCCATCATACCTCTCTCTCTCTCTCTCTCACCTCCAATCTGTTACAGCATCACATCTTTATCACATTCCGTGTGTGCGTTCACCCCATCCCATATTTCCCATTTGCAGTTTGGGATTTTGATGTTGTTTTTGGGATCAGCGACTGCGTCGTAAAGTGCGTAAAGTAGCGTCGCGAGAGCTGCTCATGACGGCAGGCAGGTGGCGCTAGTAGTCTCTGCCTAAAATGTAAATGAGGAACAGTAACCCTATTTATGTGGTGCTGTTTTTGAGGGGCTTATTTGTGTTTTATTTCCCACTAACGCTATTTATTTGGGGCTTATTTGTGTTTATTTTTTTTACTTTCCAACGAGTGAGTGTTCCATTTCTGAAGTTTTTAGTTGCATATATTAAAAAGGAATTTTAATATATTTTTATATATCTAATAATATAGCATTATATATATTTTAATATATTTTTGATATTCCAAATATAAGGAATGTTATAAATTATATTAAACTTTTCTCATGGTATCAGAATAATTTCTCACAAAACTTGTTTTCTTTAACGTCCCACAAGTTTGAAAAAAAAACAATGAGCCATACATAATCTTCCATAACCCCACCATAAACTGTCTCCATATTCTTGCACTCATTTCTTCCAAATCAAGTAGGGTAAATTACGAATTATCGGTCAGTTTCACATTTTCGTTCATATAAGATAATACGATATTATAAATGTTATTTTATTTTTATTGGTATCCGTGATACCTGCAGGTATCATGGTTACCCATTAAAATTAAATTAAATAACATTTATAATATCGTATTATCTTGTATGAACGAAGATGTGAAACTGACTGATAATTCGTAATTTACCCTATTTATCCCCTTTAAAGAATCTTCTGAAAAATTCCGGGAAATTCCTTCTGTTTTAGTGGTTTCGACAACAGTAGTCAAGGGCTCTCCAGCTTCTGTTTATAAAAACAGTTAAGTGGAGCTGATGGAGCAGGAGTGTTTGGAGAAGGATCCATTGGAGGAGACTCCAAGAATGTACCCGTGAAATTGGTATTATCAATTTACCGATGCGGTGTGTAACCACTAAAGGTTTTACCGGAAGATTTTCGATAGCTATGAAAGTAGCAAATAAAACCCTGGTACTTGGGGCTTATTTACCGAGTTATGAAGCATTAATTCCTTTATAACTCAGAGCCACTTCATATCTCGAGTACACTAGATAGTTTTCTATGAATCATAGAAAACTATGATATTTGAGGGATAACTATGACATAATTTTTGACGCATATCATTTTTTACAATTATAACATAGAAAACTATTTCATAACTCAAGGGTATTTCATAAGTCATGTCCTTCACTAACTCGAGTTCTTCATAACTCAAGTCCTTCACTAACTCGAGTTCTTCATAACTCAAGAGTTTTACTGTTATATCATCTAAACATTGTTCATTCTTTAATTAAACTTAACTCCTTTTACCCAAATATCAAAGAGGTATACAATTTAGAAACACTCTAGAGACAGACACAGTGTCCTCTTCATTTCCCTCTCCACGGTGGATGGTTTCATCTTGCTCGTCTCACAATAGCGGCTGAGAGTGAGTGAGGGAATTATCTTGGCTCACACTTTAGTCCCCGCCACTTAAATTAATGGCCAGGAGATCTGGCCGGCAAGAACCCCATCTACCACCTCTATAATCACATGAGCGTCTTCTATGATCATATGAGCGTCTTCTATGATAATATGAGCGTCTTCTATGATCATATGAGCGTCTTCTATGATCATATGAGCGTCTTCTATGATCATATGAGCGTCTTCTATGATCATATGAGCGTCTTCTATGATCATATGAGCGTCTTCTATGATCATATGAGCGTCTTCTATGATCATATGAGCGTCTTCTATGATCATATGAGCGTCTTCTATGATCACATGAGCGTCTTCTATGATCATATGAGCGTCTTCTATGATCACATGAGCGTCTTCTATGATCATATGAGAGTCTTCTATGATCACATGAGCGTCTTCTATGATCATATGAGCGTCTTCTATGAAGATGGAGGGGGTTATCACTTACAACTGCTCATGTCATCTTGGAATGGAGTCATGTTTAAGTCTAAGGATTTAC
>CANNZV010002040.1:0-116317 GCA_947561585.1 Caprella mutica | reverse complement strand
CTCACTCTACACAGCTCACCCTACACAGCTCACACTACACAGCTCACACTACACAGCTCACTCTACACAGCTCACACTACACAGCTCACACTACACAGCTCACACTACACAGCTCACACAGCATATGTAACACCATTAGTTAGCACGATAACTTTTTTCTCGTTTATATTCCGTATACTGTTTTATCAAATTAACTGACGGCTGATTTCTCTCTCTGAATAATAATTGATTCGTTATGTTTTAAATTGCCAGAACTGAGTGTCTCCTATGCTGTTTAATAAAATAATACTTCGTACACTTTACCAATTTAAATATTGGGAAATATTTGATTGGTTTATATATAGGGTATGGTCCGAGTTTTCGAGCAGTTTCACATTTGCGGTCATTTAAGAAAAAAAGTGTACAATGGTTTCTATTTCACTCGTTATTTTAATCCCTATCCAATATACCAATTGAAATGAAAATTAATTAACAATTATTATATAATTTTTCTTTTAGGCTATGGAAGATTAAGGTGGATCCCCTCTTAATCTTCTATGGCCCCACCATTCCTCTCTCCTTTGATATCGCATTAATTGGGCACTCTCCCTTTCAAGAGTTGTAACACTAAGTTTAGGTGCACTGGCCCTTTACTTAGTTGTAACACTAAGTTTGGCTGCACTAGCCCTTTACTACCAAGTTTAGGTGCACTAGCCCTTTCTACCCGCAGACAGCCTGTGTCATTCTATGCAGATATCTAACTTTGTGACAAGTTACGCATCTAGACATGCAAGGCCTAAGCGTATCAGGGAGGTAGGAAAGGATACCGTATCCGTGATATTTATTTAACCATGTTTTAGAAGCTGGCAAACTGCAATCCAATTTTCAAGCCAAATTTTTACAAAAATTCTGAGCCAAGCTAATTTTGGCAAATTTTTTAAGATTTCAAGCCAAATTCAACATAGGAATTAATTCAAAATTTTAAGCCAATTACATATATCTAAGTTTCGTCCATTTGAAATGTAAGCCAATTAATTGGCTTTAACTGACATACTCTGTAACATCCGTGATGCAGTGGGTACACTTTGTTATAGAGTATTGTATGTCGCGTATCCGCGATGCAGTGATTTATGCTTCAGTAGAAACTTGTTAATCGTAGCCATGATGCAGTGATACTTCTATAGTATCTCTTTTGACGTATCCATGATGACTGATATATGTTTTTTAGCTTTCTATGAGGCGTATCCATGATGCAGTGATCTATACTTTAATAGTATTTATATGTATCCATGATACTTAGATATGATAGTTCATAGGCTAAATAGAAGTATACCAATAATTATATACCACTGATGAATTTAAAAAAAATCAATTGATACGGCTTATCTGTTATATTGTAACTGTCGATAATTGAGTAAAACATTATTTGTAATTGTGTCAGAACGCTAATTAAAGCCCATTGTATACTAGCAAATAAAACGCGACGTTTTCACCGTCCAGTGTACGCCTATTCCATTAATCACGGTTAAATGAATGGAAGGCAAATTTGCAGTCTACACTAGCGTTTCTACCGCCTTCCATTCATTTAACCTAAATTGAAGGGGCGTAAACCATGCGGTTAAAGCGCGTCGCTTTATCTACTACTATAGAATGAGTCTAAAGTGTGTTTTCACTCAATGGTCAGGTCTAAGTACACTACAGTGGGCATTGCTATAGCCAAAGATTATGCAGATGTGCTAAGTTGGTAAACCCTCCGTCTTAGAACATCTGCGCTAATTCCACTGGCTTTCGAATTATCAACTCATGACGAATTGGTACTAATGGAATCCTATTAGCACATTCCTCATGAGTAGCTTTGCTGCATCCACGAGCTGTCTTTAATTAATACCATCTATATAAGGTTATTGTGCATATACTCAACTCTGTTCTTCATATAACGAACTAATAATATTAATTCTTCTTCCGTTACAAATTGTAAAAATATCAGAAAAAAGGAATAGGGTAAGTTCTGAGTTATTGGACGGTTCCACATTATCGACCATTTAAGTAAAAGTATATGATAATCTAATTTAACTGTTACTTTATTTAGTATCCATGATACCTGCAGGTATCATGGATACCAAATAAAATTAAAATCAAATATTATACCTTTTCCTACACTATCGAAATAGTGTAACCGTCCTATAACTCGTATCTTACCCTACTTCTCCCCATTCATTAATATTTTTCCATGTGTGTTTCATTAGAATAATTCAAATGAGTTTCATTGAGGAGTTTCATTTGGGCGAGAGGTGAAACACAATGAAACGTACTGCTTCAGTGTCTCCACCTCGAATGCTTTCAATGGAGTCTTGCGCGTGCAAATTCATTTGATTTCTATTGAACTCTGTGATAGAGACGTCAGTTTTAGTGGTCTGGAAAGGGGTGTTTTCTACATTATCGAGCAGTTGTCTTGTATCGCTTTTTTGGAATGGGGTATCTTCTGCATTATCGAGCAGTTATCTTGTATCATTTTTTTAATGGGGTGTTTTCTGCATTATCGAGCAGCTGTCTGTTATCGCTTTTTTGGAATGGGGTATCTTCTGCATTATCGATCAGTTATCTTGTATCGTTTTTTTAATGGGGTGTCTTATGCATTATCGAGCAGTTGTCTTATATCGGTTTTGAAACAGTGTTTTCTACATTACCAATCATTTGTCAATCGATGTCTATTTTTTAATTAGATTAAAAAAATGCTATCTGAAAATAAATAAAATTTTGAAAATAAAATTTTAAAACAAAAAACTTCTTAAGAAATACGATTCATTTTTCATTTTCCAAACTTTTATTGTTTCAATGATCCTATTTAGTCATTTCAACTGAGTATGGAAACCTGTTTACTGAACGAAAATACTTTCCACTTAATGAATATAGGATTAAATACAATTTTCTACTTTCTCGATATAGGTTCTCACACCTGCACCTCCCACCTCCACCCACTCCCCCATCTCTAACCTCCCAATCCCCCCTCCCCCTAATCTTCCATTACACAGTTTGCCAATTTCCCCCACCGCTTCCACCAGCTCATCCCCCGGCATCTCTTTCCATTGTCTCTCACGCTTCGTTTCGACATTCACGCCTGTCGAATATCAAAAGTCGAAAGCCTGAGATTCAAAGTGCCAAATCGCACCGGAAAATACGGTTATAGTTTTATCTGCCTCTTTCTTAACTTTTAGAAGCCATAAAACAGGTCGTAAGTTTTACTTAATTCGTAATATTAAAAGTTACTATTCAAAACAATTTTTTATTAGAGAATATAACAATTCTTATTTTATTTTTTTTAATCGTAAAAAAGCATTTAAAAAAAGAAAATAATATATAATAATAAATTGAATAATTATTATCTACTCTTTTTCTTCTATGATCGAAAATGTGGAACCGTTCGATAACTCAGAACTTACCCTATAGAATTCAGTTTCCAAATTTAAATGAAACAAATCTGATTTTTAATGAGAAAAATAAATATAATTCTTAAGGAAAAAATTGTATGATCTTTTTGAACAATAAAACTATATAAATATTGCAAAATATTCTAAATAGGGTAAACAGCCACTAGAGTTAGTTCCGAATTATCGGTCAGTACTACATCTTCGTTCATATAAGAAAAAACAATATAAAAATTATTACACAGTGTTATCTAATAGTAATTTTTATGTTAGTTTTTCTTATAATTATGTCCGAAGATGTAGTACTGATCGATAATTCGTAACTTACCCTACAATCTAAATAAGGGTGCCTTTACTTTTACCACTCCATCACTTTTCAATTCAATTCCTTTAATGCGTGTATAAAGCGTAACATTTTCCCTTCCGTAAACCGTTAGTTCGTGTGTTTGTCTTCAGTGTCACCGATGTGTGTAAATTGCGATATTTTTGCCTCAACTTTTTGGCCCATCAATCTTCGCTCTCGACAGTTTCGACACAATCCATTCACCCCCCTTCCACGGACCCCCCCCCCCCCACTCACCTCCACCACCACCAGGGGTTGTAAATTGTTACTAAAAGTTAGGCAGTTTGTGTGGAATTTAAAAATTCACAATCGGCAAAGTTTTCTGAGTTATCGGCCGCTTTCACGTTTTTTCGATCGTATAAAAATTGGATAATAATTTAACTCGTTATTTTAATCGGCATCCATGATACCTGCAGGTATCATGGATACCACAGAATAACGACTTAAGTTATCAAATACCAAATACAAAAGTCCGACGAAGGACTTTTTTCCACTGTTTAAACACTCTAAACGGTTTCTTATCGCCTTTAAAATTTAAACAATGAGATTTGTGATCCTTCTTAAAAACCATTGTAACGTTTTTGGTTCTATTTCTTTTGGCATCAAGTTGAAGATAAAAGAGCGTTCTAATAGACTACAAAGAGTGCAGAACAACTCTTATCTCCTCTCTTATTTGAGTGTTTTTCTCAGTGCAGGTTTGTTTAGGTAAAGTGCTTACTAAGCACAAAACTTAGTCCATCCAACGGAAAAAGAGAGGCAGGCTTATCTCGGTTGTTGAAGGAGATCTGAATTACAAATTAGAGACTTGAGAGACTACAGTTGTAGGACTACGTTGTAAGTACTACGTTGTAAGGACTACATTGTAAGGACTACGTTGTAAGGACTACATTGTAAGGACTACGTTATAGAGACTCCGTTGTAAAGACTCCGTTGTAAAGACTCCGTTGTAAAGACTCCTTTGTAAAGACTCCGTTGTAAAGACTCCGTTGTAAAGACTACGTTGTAAGGACTACGTTGTAAGGACTACGTTATAGAGACTCCGTTGTAAAGACTCCGTTGTAAAGACTCCGTTGTAAAGACTCCGTTGTAAAGACTCTGTTGTAAAGACTCTGTTGTAAAGACTCTGTTGTAAAGACTCCGTTGTAAAGACTCCGTTGTAGAAACTCCGTTGTAAAAATTACGTTGTAGATACTTGAAGAGACTTCTATTGTATCGACTCCGTTGTAGATATTACGTTGTAGGAACATCGTTGTAGAGACTCCCTTGTACAGACCTACGTTGTCAAGCGATTGCACAACTGCATTTGATATAATTCATAGATTTTAAACTGGAACATTTTTATCTGAAATTCCAAAAATTTTTGTTGTACTGCAACTTCAAATAGGGTAGGTTACGAATTATCGGTCAGTTTCACATCTTCGGACATATAAGAAGAAACGTAATTTGTAACTTACCATAACAGTTTAACAGTTCTCAAGGTAATACCTTAACAGTTCTCAAGGTAATACATTAACAGTTCTCAAGGTAATACCTTAACAGTTCTCAAGGTAATACATTAACAGTTCTCAAGGTAATACCTTAACAGTTCTCAAGGTAATACCTTAACAGTTCTCAAGGTAATACCTTAACAGTTCTCAAGGTAATACATTAACAGTTCTCAAGGTAATACCTTAACAGTTCTCAAGGTAATACCTTAACAGTTCTCAAGGTAATACCTTAACAGTTCTCAAGGTAATACCTTAACAGTTCTCAAGGTAATACCTTAACAGTTCTCAGGGTAATACCTTAACAGTTCTCAAGGTAATACCTTAACAGTTCTCAAGGTAATACCTTAACAGTTCTCAGGGTAATACCTTAACAGTTCTCAAGGTAATACCTTAACAGTTCTCAAGGTAATACCTTAACAGTTCTCAAGGTAATACCTTAACAGTTCTCAAGGTAATACCTTAACAGTTCTCAAGGTAATACCTTAACAGTTCTCAAGGTAATACCTTAACAGTTCTCAAGGTAATACCTTAACAGTTCTCAAGGTAATACCTTAACAGTTCTCAAGGTAATACCTTAACAGTTCTCAAGGTAATACCTTAACAGTTCTCAAGATAATACCTTAACAGTTCTCAAGGTGTTTAACAGTTCTCAAGGTAATACCTTAACAGTTCTCAAGGTGTTTAACAGTTCTCAAGGTAATACCTTAACAGTTCTCAAGGTAATACCTTAACAGTTCTCAAGGTGTTTAACAGTTCTCAAGATAATACCTTAACAGTTCTCAAGGTGTTTAACAGTTCTCAAGGTAATACCTTAACAGTTCTCAAGGTGTTTAACAGTTCTCAAGGTAATACCTTAACAGTTCTCAAGATAATACCTTAACAGTTCTCAAGGTGTTTAACAGTTCTCAAGGTAATACCTTAACAGTTCTCAAGGTGTTTAACAGTTCTCAAGGTAATACCTTAACAGTTCTCAAGGTGTTTAACAGTTCTCAAGATAATACCTTAACAGTTCTCAAGGTGTTTAACAGTTCTCAAGGTAATACCTTAACAGTTCTCAAGGTGTTTAACAGTTCTCAAGGTAATACCTTAACAGTTCTCAAGGTGTTTAACAGTTCTCAGGGTAATACCTTAACAGTTCTCAAGGTAATACCTTAACAGTTCTCAAGGTAATACCTTAACAGTTCTCAAGGTAATACCTTAACAGTTCTCAAGGTAATACCTTAACAGTTCTCAAGGTGCTTAACAGTTCTCAAGATGTTTGTTCAGTATTAGCGTTTTCCAGTGTTTAGTTTGTTGGCCCTAAGCAAGACAAACAGGCTAGTGTGTACCGAGACCGTCTAATAATGTTTGCAAAGATCGCTAATTCCTCTTTTTGAAAGTCTACATTGTGATTTAGTGGCATAAGTACCCCTAATTCGGGCTGAGGAGAGGAAAATGAAGAGTGGAGTCAGATGGTAGTTTTTGGGAAGTGATTCTCAGCTAAAAACTACCAAAGGTATTCTAAAATTTACAAAAATACTAATAAGTGATATGGAAATACTGTAGATGATAATGCCTGTAGACACTTTAGATCATGAGGCCTGTAGACACTGTAGATCATGAGGCCTTTAGACACTGTAGATCATGAGGCCTGTAGACACTGTAGATCATGAGGCCTGTAGACACTGTAGATCATGAGGCCTTTAGACACTGTAGATCATGAGGCCTGTAGACACTGTAGATCATGAGGCCTTTAGACACTGTAGATAATGAGGCCTGTAGACACTTTAGATCATGAGGCATGTAGACACTGTAGATCATGAGGCCTTTAGACACTGTAGATCATGAGGCCTGTAGACACTTTAGATCATGAGGCCTGTAGACACTGTAGATCATGAGGTCTTTAGACACTGTAGATCATGAGGCCTGTAGACACTTTAGATCATGAGGCCTGTAGACACTGTAGATCATGAGGCCTTTAGACACTGTAGATCATGAGGCCTGTAGACACTGTAGATCATGAGGCCTGTAGACACTGTAGATCATGAGGCCTGTAGACACTGTAGATAATGAGGCCTGTAGACACTGTAGATGATGAAGCCTGTAGACACTGTAGATCATGAGGCCTGTAGACACTGTAGATGATGAGGCCTGTAGACACTGTAGATGATGAGGCCTGTAGACACTAGATGGTCAGGTCTATAGTCACTTTAGGAGGCTGTTTTCTCCATATGGTCAGGTCCATAGTTTCTCTAGGAGGCTCTAGCTATGCTGTCTAATGGATTACTCATCACACCACCGGATAAATGACTATTGGAAACCGATGCCTCGGTACTCTGCCACAGTACAGATATGTACAGCTATGTACAGATATGTACAGATATGTACAGCTTTGTACAGCTATGTACAGATATGTACAGCTATGTACAGCTTTGTACAGTTATGTACAGATATGTACAGCTATGTAAAGCTATGTACAGATATGTAAAGCTATGTAAAGCTATGTGCATCTTGCCAAATGACTTGCTGCGGTGGAACGCGCTATGGCGTGAGGTGGAACGCGCTATGGCGTGAGGTGGAACGCGCTATGGCGTGAGGTGGAACGCGCTATGGCGTGAGGTGGAACACGCAGTGGCGTGAGGTGGAACGCGCCATGGCGTGAGGTGGAACGCGCTATGGCGTGAGGTGGAACGCGCTATGGTGTGAGGTGGAACGCACAGTGGCGTGAGGTGGAACGTTTCACAGCGTTATATATTACGTGTTATAGACTGATATATAACGTATTAACGTGCTTTAGCATGATAATTATGGTATTGTAACATTGAATCTAATCGACATAGTCTAAAATCCCCAATACTTTTTTACCTATTATATCTAACTGCTCTAATTTTTCCTTCCGTTATATCATCATTGAAAAACAATCTCATTAATTTTTTCACAAAGTATCAATGTTGCTGTGTCACGATTTGCCGATACGCTGGCGATACTTCTTACGTAATAGGCACCTAACGTTTATCGGTAAAGATATCGAGTGAATTTATAATTTAAATTAGAAGTGTGAGTGAAAATGATTTAGATTTTAGAAAATGGGAATAATGTTCCTAGTATCGTGGATACCAATTAAATAAGAGGTATCATGGATACCAATTAATATAAAAATTAAATAACAATTTTTATATTGTTTTTTCTTATATTACCTAAGATGTAGTACTGACCGATAATTCTAATCTTACCCTACCTTTATTATATCGGTAGGTAGCGACTGAGTTTAGAATTCAAATTAGAAGTGTGATTGCAGATGATTTATAAGATGGAAATGTTTTAGATAATACGAACAGTAGGAATTTGAATTATTTAATGGAATATAAAGAAAGACAACTATTGGCAATATTATATCAATATTCATATAATTTATAAATGTATGAATATGATAATTGTTTGATGTTTTTTTTTTAATTTGTACTTCTACTGATGATTCAAAGAAATATATAATATATATTAAATTATGTTAATAAACTATATCTTTATAATTAAACTTATAACAAATTGTAATTTTGTTTTATTTGTTAGAATTGTCAAAATTATTTCAGAAAAAATAAAAAAAATTATATTCCCTTTTAAACTTTCATATTCTCATTTTAATCTTCCTCATCCCCTTCATATTCCTTCTCCCTTTTCATCTTCAGAAGGTCCCCTTCACACTAAGGCCCCTTCACTTCCCTTCTAAAGGACTCTTCACCTCTTCACGCAGCTCCTTCACTTCTTCCTTGATTTAATAATCCCTTGAAACCTCTAAAGTGATGATAAATCAGCCGCTTAATCCCCAGACTTTAATCCTAATTTAATCTTCTATATTTGCTCTTAATCCTGTCATACATCCTACACAATTTTTGACATGATGTGGTTAATGTACTGTAAAATTTATTAGGTAATTGAAATTATGTTGCGTTTAATTATTTCCTGTTTAGATATTTCAATATATTTCTTCTTCATTACTTACTATTTATTTTAATTATTTATTTATTTATAAAATTACTTTAAATAATTACCATATCAATTAGAAAAAGGAAATAAAATTATATCAATAATAGAATATAATATATTTACAAATTATTATCTGATTTTATCCTCTGGTGGCTTCTTCTGAAATACATTTTTCGTGTTTCCAGGCAAGAAAGATTTATTCCTGAGATATTCCCTTAATATCCCAGGTAAAAATCCTTTTTTCTTGGATATTCCCTTATTATCCCAGGGATAAATCCTTCTTACCTGGGATATTCCATTAATATCACAGGAATATATCCTCTTGTCTTTGTTTTTTCCAAGTATTAGGTATGGTAGAACTTCAGAAGGCATTGTGATCGAATCCCAGATTTCAGTTTTCGAACAGTGGGGATTTGAGTGGTCGATGAGGCGTCAAATGGCTTTCGACATTTGGATTCGAATTCAGTCTATTCTTGAGGCTGAGGGGGGGGGGAGGGCTAATTAATTAACTCTGGAAGTCTATTTAATGTATTTAATTACTATTTAGTATAATCATTGTACTTTACAGATACAGCTTATTAATTTAAACTATTAATATTATAATCATTTATTTGAGACTATCAGTTTGATTATTAATAGTTAATTTTTATTATTATTAATATGTAATAGTTAATTATTTAATACTTTTTTGAGTTTTCGGACAGTTCCACATTGTCGATCATATAAGAAAAAAGATATATTTTAATTATTAATCATTTTTATTGGTATCCATGATACCCGAGGGTATCATGGATACCAATTTAAAAGGTTAAATATGGTATCATGGATACCCATTAAAAATAGAATATAATTTTATTATACCTTTCCCAATTTGATCGACAATGTGGAACTGTCCCAAATTTCGAAGCACATCCTAGACAACTTTTTAGAAAATGCGGATATTCAACATTCTCCTTTCCTCCACAAACTGTATTATCACTCGCCATATTCTTTTCGCTAATTTGCACGCACTAATTCCCTTGGTTTAATGGCAATACCTTGTACACTGAAATCAAAAAGGGATTTCTCGCTGCCCAGGATAACCCCTTTTATATCCCCTCTGAAAGGGCTTTTGTGTTCCCCGACCATTTTTAAAAACGGATATATTTTAGTGTTTGGATACGGGGTAGGGGGGGGGGAGAGAAATGAAGTGGGGGGAAGGATGGGGGTTCGTTGTCATTGTTCGTCCTGTTTCAGATTAGTTCGTTGGTATTGTTCGGGTTGTTTGAGTTGACCTGATTAAACTTGTTATGCCTATTCAAAAAGAATTTTTCATTATGGTAATTTTGCAGTGAACGGTACGTAGTCTGTTAAAAATCTGTACATCAATCTATAGCTAATAGTTAATATAGAATTGAGTTCATCTTATACAATGTATATTTTTAAACTATAATATATGAATGTTTTATACATTTCGGTTTTCTTTATTTTTTACATTTCTTATTTATGGAAATATTTTTCGAATTTCAAATATTTTTGAACTGCTATTGTTGTTGATATTGTTGATATTGTTGAACTGCTATTGTTGTTGATATTGTTGATATTGTTGAACTGCTATTGTTGTTGATATTGTTGATATTGTTGAACTGCTATTGTTGTTGATATTGTTGATATTGTTGAACTGCTATTGTTGTTGATATTGTTGATATTGTTGAACTGCTATTGTTGTTGATATTGTTGATATTGTTGAACTGCTATTGTTGTTGATATTGTTGATATTGTTGAACTGCTATTGTTGTTGATATTGTTGATATTGTTGAACTGCTATTGTTGTTGATATTGTTGATATTGTTGAACTGCTATTGTTGTTGATATTGTTGATATTGTTGAACTGCTATTGTTGTTGATATTGTTGATATTGTTGAACTGCTATTGTTGTTGATATTGTTGATATTGTTGAACTGCTATTGTTGTTGATATTGTTGATATTTTTGAACTGCTATTGTTGTTGATATTGTTGATATTGTTGAACTGCTATTTTTGAACTGCTATTGTTGTTGATATTGTTGATATTGTTGAACTGCTATTGTTGTTGATATTGTTGATATTGTTGAACTGCTATTGTTGTTGATATTGTTGATATTGTTGAACTGCTATTGTTGTTGATATTGTTGAACTGCTATTGTTGTTGATATTGTTGATATTGTTGAACTGCTATTGTTGTTGATATTGTTGATATTGTTGATATTGTTGAACTGCTATTGTTGTTGATATTGTTGAACTGCTATTGTTGTTGATATTGTTGATATTGTTGAACTGCTATTGTTGTTGATATTGTTGAACTGCTATTGTTGTTGATATTGTTGATATTGTTGAACTGCTATTGTTGTTGATATTGTTAATATTGTTGAACTGCTATTGTTGTTGATATTGTTGATATTGTTGAACTACTATTGTTGTTGATATTGTTAATATTGTTGAACTACTATTGTTGTTGATATTGTTGATATTGTTGAACTACTATTGAATTTATTATTTCGGACTATTAAGTACTGAAATATTTCTTATAGTTATTATTTTAAAATAGTTCTTAAATTCATATTTTTTTAATATTTCCTAAATTTTCAATATTTTGAATCATTTTTCTAAATTTCCCATTTTTGAATATTTCTCAGATTTAAGACTCTACTTAAGAATCTCTTTCATGTGTATAAAATAACCTCCTAATACGCTTAATAACGCCATCTAGCGTATGGGTTTCTCTCAAATTGCCAGTATAGAAGCTAAGCCAATGAAAAATTACCGGACAATTTCCCAGTTGCCGATTTAGATCATATTACCGAACAAGTACTTATTAAAGTAATTATTAATATGTATGTATGCATTTGTTTAACATCTATTTTTTAAATATTTTGAAATTCACGTGATATATTTGTTTTATACATCACATGCCATGTTGTATAAATCACATGCCATGTTGTAAATATCACATGCCATGTTGTAAATATCACATGCTATGTTGTAAATATCACATGCCATGTTGTAAATATCACATGCTATGTTGTAAATATCACATGCTATGTTGTAAATATCACATGCTATGTTGTAAATATCACATGCTATATGTTATAAATATCACATGCTATATGTTGTAAATATCACATGCTATGTTGTAAATATCACATGCTATGTTGTAAATATCACATGCTATATGTTGTAAATATCACATGCTATGTTGTAAATATCACATGCTATGTTGTAAATATCACATGCCATGTTGTAAATATCACATGCCATATTTTATCGCAAACTATCCAAAGTATCGACCAAAGTTCTCACAGGAAACTTCTCTCATGGATTTTCTCCGGCCGTATTTATTATGAAAATAGTTTTGGCGCGACGCTGTGCACTCTAATCGTCTGAATTATTATTTACCTCAGCCCTAAAAGTGCCAATAAAGTATTAGTTTGTGCCTCAGTTTGTTTGTTGGTCTAGAATTGGGACCTTGCTTTGAAATTTGGAGAAAGTAGGTGTAGGTTATTTGGAGAAAAGTATACGGAGAATGCTACCAGTATTTGACTTACTTTGGATTGTGTTTCTAATATTGAATATATTTTATTTATTAAGTTTCATAAATGATGTATTTACAATTACAACTTATGTAGAAAACAGAAGTATTCGAATTTATTTATAACTAATAAACATGATTTATATCTAATTCAATAATTTAATCTACGAAAATCGATACCAGTATTTTATTAACTCTCTATTACATTATTTATATTTTTATTTCAGTTTATGGTATTTGAAAGCAGTATTTGATTAATTTTCTTACGTTATTATTTAAATTGATATTTTAATCTATGGAGATTGATACAAGTATTTGATTAACTTTTCTACAGTTTTAAATAAATTAATATTTTAATCTACGGAGTTTGAAACCAGTATTTGATTAACTTTTTTTGGGTACTATTTTATATTAATATTTAAATGTAAAGACATTGATACCAGTATATGATTAAATTTTTTATAATTTTATTTCAATTTTTGATTTATTTATCTTTTTCAGGAATCAGTATGCACAAGGGCTATGCATTCGTCCAGTTCACGAACCCGTTCGATGCCAGGTCAGCCTGCATGGGGGAAGATGGCAGGAACGTATTCGGACAGATATTGGGTGAGTACTGATCTATCTACAGAGAGTACTGATCTATGTGCAGTGAGTACTGATCTATGTGCAGATTTATAATAATATTAATAAAAGTTAAATTCCTAGTTCACGTCCCTAAATGATATAGGGACGTGAACTAGTAATTTACAAATTAAAGTATTTCATTCAAAATATATTTTACAACTTGAATACAATTATCTAACCCCGTGTTTATTCAAATATTTTTTAATCAATTCATATTATCATAATTCTGTACCAATGATTAATAATTTCCCGCTGTAATTATTTAGTTATTAATATATTCCAAATTCAAATGATGATAATTTATTCCTATTCTCCGTAACTGCAATTTAAATGAACGGGAATTCAATTGCGACTCTTATTTTTACACTCCCCAGTTCCAAGTTGCTGAAACGAATTACCCATTCCAAAAATAAACCCCGCAGACAATTCCTGTAATTCCCAGTGTGAAAAAGTCAACAAATGACTAAGTTTTTAGGGCCTAGAGAGTACTAGTGGTTACTTTAGTTAGTGAGAGTACTAGTGGTTACTTTAGTTAGTGAGAGTACTAGTGGTTACTTTAGTTAGTGAGAGTACTAGTGGTTACTTTAGTTAGTGAGAGTACTAGTGGTTACTTTAGTTAGTGAGAGTACTAGTGGTTACTATAGTTAGTGAGAGTACTAGTGGTTACTTTAGTTAGTGAGAGTATTAGTGGTTACTTTAGTTAGTGAGAGTACTAGTGGTTACTTTAGTTAGTGAGAGTACTAGTGGTTACTTTAGTTAGTGAGAGTACTAGTGGTTACTTTAGTTAGTGAGAGTATTAGTGGTTACTTTAGTTAGTGAGAGTACTAGTGGTTACTATAGTTTGTGAGAGTACTAGTGGTTACTTTAGTTAGTGAGAGTACTAGTGGTTACTTTAGTTAGTGAGAGTACTAGTGGTTACTTTAGTTAGTGAGAGTACTAGTTGTTACTTTAGTTTGTGAGAGTACTAGTGGTTACTTTAGTTAGTGAGAGTACTAGTGGTTACTTTAGTTAGTGAGAGTACTAGTGATTACTTTAGTTAGTGAGAGTACTAGTGGTTACTTAAGTAAATAATAAATATTATTAAATTCCATTATTATATGAAATATTCCATTATAAATAATACCTACTTTCTAGCAATAATAAATGTCATGTATTATCTATTAACATTTTTTTTTCTATTCTTGTTCATATGAAGATTCTCTCGGAAGATTCTTAGAATATCATCTTCTTACACAAATATTCTACTGATATGAATTCAATATCAACCTTTCAAGATATGTTCTCTTCAACATTCTTGTTCCTTTCCTAGCGCCATAATTTGTATGTGCTTCTATGATTTTCCCTCGGGATACCCTTATTGTATATTCATTCGAGTTGGGACTATTCCATAGGTTCTACATCACTTCAACATTCATGTTCTATCTATACATAATTTATTCGGGTATTCCCTGAGTATTCCATACCTTCTACATCAACATTCTTGTTCTATTTATACCTAGAATATTTATATACTTCTACATCAACATTCTTGTTCTATTTATACCTAGAATATTTATATACTTCTACATCAACATTCTTGTTCTATTTATACCTAGAATATTCCAATTTATTCGAGTATTCACGATCTATTCCATAGGTTCCACTTGGACATTCTTGTTCTATTTACACATTGCCATAATGTTGGCAGATGTTCACTTCTTCTCATCACACAGAGTTTGTACCTGTCTATTCCAATAGGTAGCACACCTTTGCATTATTGAAACCGATGCTAATGGCTCGGAATACGATCAGAAAATCTGAGCCTACTGACCTCAAGCTTCAAACATACTTACTAAGACACAAATGGCTGCTGTATAAACATAACCTGCCGGTATCATGGATTCCAACTAGAATAAATAATAACTATATCTTTTTCTTATATTCTTGTGGAAAAGTAGGAGGAGCTTAGCAAAAAGTCTGGTGGAAAGACTGAAAAAAGCCTACGTGTGTACGGCCCTATACTAAGAAACAAATGGTTGTAGGTTGTTATTTAGCACATATGATTTGATGCTAAGTCTAATGCTAAGCTGTTGTTATACATACAAATGCATTATGGTGGGGCCATAGAAGATTGAGAGGGGAAAGTTATGGTGGGGCCATAGAAGATTGAGAGGGGAAAGTTCTATTTCGCTACCTTTTATCACTGTTAAAACGTTTCTACAAGTTTTTTCTCAATGCAAGGCCTTTACATACTCTAGAAGGCATTGCACCACTCTCTAGGAGGCATTTTGCCACTAATCCTTTCAGTTCGCTCCATAAATTCTTAGTTTATGTAAGGTTAGTGATCCGTAAATGGTTTAGTGACAGGGTTTGCCCTGACTGATACAGCTAGGGTTAAAGCTCTTGAAACCACATTTCTTGAGTTTGAATGGGTAAGTTCCGAGCAATCGGACGGTTCCACATTATCAATCATATAAGGAAAATATTTAATAGAGAGTTAAAATGATAAATTATCGAAAATGTGGAACTGTCCGATAACTCTGAACTTAGCCTATATGTATATATAATATTTGTCGAAAATTATATCATTTTGTTCTAAATTTTTTACTAATGTTGGATATTATTTTTATGACTAGGTAGCTAAAGAATTTCGACTTTTATTTTATTTGGAAGACTAATTTGATGAAAAGTCTATTTATATATAAATAATTATTTTCTTGTTTATACTAATAATTACTTCATTTGACTAATTTTCTATATAGTATACAAATATGTAACTATTAGAATTTATGCTATATTGATAATTATTTAAATAACATATTATTTCACGGTATTTCCGTAACCATATTTAACAAAAATACTAAATTGTAAATCAATTGACTAAAAACAATTATTAAATAAATATTTATTTTAAAATAAACTATCTTTATGAATTTTTCCCCCTTTTCACTTCACGTATTAACCCCACCCCAAACCCCCCCCTCCCCCTAATTTTTTCCACATGGATGTCATATCCGTAGCAGGATGCACTGAGGTCTGGATACGGCATCCTTCCTTTGGATACTGCATCCCTTCTCTAATTTAGGAAAAACTTAGTCTCATTTCCTGGAATATTTTGATATGAAGTCTCAGGACTTGAAAGTGTGTATTTTTTATAGTAGTTCCTTTATTTTAGATATATTTCTGCTGAAATCTTACCCATAATTTTAGTTGAAAGAACTTTATAGTTTTGTATTGTTTTAATAATTTTCCTTCTAAGTAATACGTTTTAATTTTATCCTTCTTGCTTTCAATGGAAAATTATCGTCTTTTTAAACAAAAAAATTAATACATTTTATCATTTTAAATTCCTTATATTTTTTCTAATACGTTTTTTTAATAGAATTATTTTATATATTAATTTTTTTAATAGAATTTTTTTATATATTAAATTTTTCAATAAAAATTTTTTATATATTAAATTTTTCAATAAAATTTTTTTATATATTATTTTTTTTAATAGAATTTTTTATATATTAATTTTTTAATCGAATTTTTTTTATGCTTTTTAATTTTTTCGAAGATCTACATGAACTTAGAGAACAGTCAAAGAAATTATCGCGTTCTTAAATTAGGTTTCTTTTTAATACTCCCCCCCCCCCTGGAATCCTCTGGATGGTACCCTTAATGTAATCAATTAAAGTCAATCCCATTCCCGAAATCAGTCGGAATGTCGTTTGTTTTGGGCTAATCACCCAGCCTGGAATTTGAACAGGAATTTACTTATCTGTTTTCACAAACGGAACTCAGAAGGAACGGAACACGGAACTTCTATTGTCTTATACGGAACTTCTATAGTCTTATACGGAACGTCTATTGTCTTATACGGAACTTCTATAGTCTTATACGGAACTTCTATAGTCTTATACGGAACTTCTATTGTCTTATACGGAACTTCTATAGTCTTATACGGAACTTCTATAGTCTTATACGGAACGTCTATTGTCTTATACGGAACTTCTATAGTCTTATACGGAACTTCTATAGTCTTATACGGAACTTCTATAGTCTTATACGGAACGTCTATTGTCTTATACGGAACTTCTATAGTCTTATACGGAACTTCTATAGTCTTATACGGAACTTCTATTGTCTTATACGGAACTTCTATAGTCTTATACGGAACGTCTATTGTCTTATACGGAACTTCTATAGTCTTATACGGAACTTCTATTGTCTTATACGGAACTTCTATAGTCTTATACGGAACGTCTATTGTCTTATACGGAACTTCTATAGTCTTATACGGAACGTCTATTGTCTTATACGGAACTTCTATAGTCTTATACGGAACTTCTATAGTCTTATACGGAACTTCTATTGTCTTATACGGAACTTCTATAGTCTTATACGGAACTTCTATAGTCTTATACGGAACGTCTATTGTCTTATACGGAACTTCTATAGTCTTATACGGAACTTCTATAGTCTTATACGGAACTTCTATAGTCTTATACGGAACGTCTATTGTCTTATACGGAACTTCTATAGTCTTATACGGAACTTCTATTGTCTTATACGGAACTTCTATAGTCTTATACGGAACGTCTATTGTCTTATACGGAACTTCTATAGTCTTATACGGAACTTCTATTGTCTTATACGGAACTTCTATAGTCTTATACGGAACGTCTATTGTCTTATACGGAACTTCTATAGTCTTATACGGAACGTCTATTGTCTTATACGGAACTTCTATAGTCTTATACGGAACGTCTATTGTCTTATACGGAACTTCTATAGTCTTATACGGAACTTCTATTGTCTTATACGGAACTTCTATAGTCTTATACGGAACGTCTATTGTCTTATACGGAACTTCTATAGTCTTATACGGTTTTCTATTGTCTTATACGGAACTTCTATAGTCTTATACGGAACGTCTATTGTCTTATACGGAACTTCTATAGTCTTATACGGAACTTCTATTGTCTTATACGGAACTTCTATAGTCTTATACGGAACGTCTATTGTCTTATACGGAACTTCTATAGTCTTATACGGAACTTCTATTGTCTTATACGGAACTTCTATAGTCTTATACGGAACGTCTATTGTCTTATACGGAACTTCTATAGTCTTATACGGTTTTCTATTGTCTTATACGGAACTTCTATAGTCTTATACGGAACGTCTATTGTCTTATACGGAACTTCTATAGTCTTATACGGAACTTCTATTGTCTTATACGGAACTTCTATAGTCTTATACGGAACGTCTATTGTCTTATACGGAACTTCTATAGTCTTATACGGAACTTCTATTGTCTTATACGGAACTTCTATAGTCTTATACGGAACGTCTATTGTCTTATACGGAGCTTCTATAGTCATATACGGAACGTCTATTGTCTTATACGGAACTTCTATAGTCTTATACGGAACTTCTATTGTCTTATACGGAACTTCTATAGTCTTATACGGAAATTCTATAGTCTTATTCGGAACTTCTATTGTCTTATACGGAACTTCTATAGTCTTATACGGAACTTCTATAGTATTATACGGAACTTCTATAGTCTTATACGGTTTTCTATAGTCTTATACGGAACTTCTATAGTATTATACGGAACTTCTATAGTCTTATACGGAACTTCTATAGTCTTATACGGAACTTCTATAGTCTTATACGGAACTTCTATAGTCTTATACGGAACTTCTATAGTCTTATACGGAGCTTCTATAGTCTTATACGGAACGTCTATTGTCTTATACGGAACTTCTATAGTCTTATACGGAACTTCTATAGTCATATACGGAACTTCTATAGTCTTGTACGGAACTTCTATAGTCTTATACGGAACTTCTATTGTCTTATACGGAACCTCTATAGTCTTATACGGAACTTCTATAGTCTTATACGGAACTTCTATTGTCTTATACGGAACTTCTATAGTCTTATACGGAACTTCTATAGTCTTATACGGAACTTCTATAGTCTTATACGGAGCTTCTATAGTCTTATACGGAACGTCTATTGTCTTATACGGAACTTCTATAGTCTTATACGGAACTTCTATAGTCTTATACGGAACTTCTATAGTCTTATACGGAACTTCTATAGTCTTGTACGGAGCTTCTATAGTCTTATACGGAACGTCTATTGTCTTATACAGAACTTCTATAGTCTTATACGGAACTTCTATAGTCTTATACGGAACTTCTATCGTCTTATACGGAACTTCTATAGTCTTATACGGAACTTCTATAGTCTTATACGGAACTTCTATAGTCTTATACGGAACTTCTATAGTCTTATACGGAACTTCTATCGTCTTATACGGAACTTCTATAGTCTTATACGGAACTTCTATTGTCTTATACGGAACTTCTATAGTCTTATACGGAACTTCTATAGTCTTATACGGAACTTCTATTGTCTTATACGGAACTTCTATAGTCTTATACGGAACTTCTATAGTCTTATACGGAACTTCTATTGTCTTATACGGAACTTCTATAGTCTTATACGGAACTTCTATACTATTATACGGAACTTCTATAGTCTTATACGGTTTTCTATTGTCTTATACGGAACTTCTATAGTCTTATACGGAACTTCTATAGTCTTATACGGAACTTCTATAGTCTTATACGGAACTTCTATAGTCTTATACGGAACTTCTATCGTCTTATACGGAACTTCTATAGTCTTATACGGAACTTCTATTGTCTTATACGGAACTTCTATAGTCTTATACAGAACATTCAGATTCATACGAAAGTTCTTGTTTTTATGCGGAACATTCGAAAGAACAAGTAAATAATACGGAATCATTTAATCACAGTTCCGATCACATTCTTTGGAACTTTTCAATATTGCTATTTAACGTAATTATCCAATTGACAGTAGCTTTTCTGCATCCATAAGCACTCATATTATAAAACAAACCTACATACTCACACACACAGCTACAATCACCTTTGTCACGGCCACACAAAGGGACCCCCATCCCCCCCTCTCTCTCTCTCCTACCCCCCCCCCCCTATTATTCTAATGCCGAGTCTTTTCTCACAAAGAATGGGAATATCTCACCACCATCATTCCTAATTCCCATTGGAATCACTGGAAGGAGATTCCTGTCTGCAGATTACACTGTGGCCGGTAATTGGAATATTGGTGGAGGTGATCACACTGAGTAGTTAAACATGCAAACATTTAGCAGTTTGGGGGAGTTTAGGTAGGGGCAATATTTAGTTAGTCGATTTTTTGAAGGTGTTTGTGAAATTCAACATTTAGTACGTTTTTAGTTTATTTAACATTTAGTACGTTTTTAGTTTATTCAACATTTAGTACGTTTTTAAATTAATCAACATTTAGTACGATTATTTAGTACGTTTTTAAATTATTCAACATTTAGTACGATTATTTAGTACGTTTTTTAATTATTCAACATTTAGTACGATTATTTAGTACGTTTTTTAATTATTCAACACTTAGTACGATTATTTAGTACGTTTTTAAATTATTCAACACTTAGTACGATTATTTAGTACGTTTTTTAATTATTCAACATTTAGTACGATTATTTAGTACGTTTTTAAATTATTCAACACTTAGTACGATTATTTAGTACGTTTTTAAATTATTCAACACTTAGTACGATTATTTAGTACGTTTTTAAATTATTCAACACTTAGTACGATTATTTAGTACGTCTTTAAATTATTCAACACTTAGTACGATTATTTAGTACGTTTTTTTTAAATTATTAAACATTTAGATAGTTTTGGAGTATTTTTTATCAAGGTTTCAGTACGAGTTTAAATTCAGTTCAAGTCAAATACCAAGAAAAGGCTACATCGGAATAAGATTAGGTTATAGTCTATGGCCCCACCATAACTCCCCCAGTGGGTATAGAATACTATATATCATATTATTCATTAGTTACCGTATAAAAATAGAACAAACGGAAGCTGTCTGTGGTGGATGAAAGAGAAGGGGGTGGGGGTATACTACGTTAACCCCCATCCTCCTTCTGATACTAATAATTATTACATAATCATGCTTAGTTTTTTCTCCTTGATTTTATTATTTTAGAAAATCATACTAATACGAACACATGTATGGTATTTTATAATGTAATAATATGCATGGATATTATATGGATATTCCTATTGAATATCACTAAGATATCCCCATGGAATATCACTAAGATATCCCCATGGAATATCTCTAAGATATCCCCATGGAATATCCCTAAGATTTCCCCATGGAATATCCCTAAGATATCCCCATGGAATATCCCTAAGATATCCCCATGGAATATCACTAAGATATCCCCATGGAATATCACTAAGATATCCCCATGTAATATCACTAAGATTTCCCCATGGAATATCCCTAAGATATCCCCATGGAATATCACTAAGATATCCCCATGGAATATCATATCGCTAATATCCCTAAGATATCCCCATGGAATATCACTTAGATATCCCCATGGAATATCCCTAAGATTTCCCCATGGAATATCCCTAAGATTTCCCCATGGAATATCCCTAAGATATCCCCATGGAATATCACTAAGATATCCCCATGGAATATCACTAAGATATCCCCATGGAATATCACTAAGATATCCCCATGGAATATCATATCGCTAATATCCCTAAGATATCCCCATGGAATATCACTAAGATATCCCCATGGAATATCATATCGCTAATATCCCTAAGATATCCCCATGGAATATCACTTAGATATCCCCATGGAATATCCCTAAGATTTCCCCATGGAATATCCCTAAGATATCCCCATGGAATATCCCTAAGATATCCCCATGGAATATCACTAAGATATCCCCATGGAATATCACTAAGATATCCCCATGGAATATCACTATGATATCCCCATGGAATATCCCTAAGATATCCCCATGGAATATCACTAAGATATCCCCATGGAATATCCCTAAGATATCCCCATGGAATATCACTAAGATATCCCCATGGAATATCACTAAGATATCCCCATGGAATATCCCTAAGATTTCCCCATGGAATATCACTAAGATATACCCATGGAATATCCCTAAGATATTCCCATGGAATATCACTAAGATATTCCCATGGAATATCACTAAGATATCCCCATGGAATATCACTAAGATATTCCCATGGAATATCACTACGATATCGCTATGGGAATATCCCTAAGATATCGCTATGGGAATATCATATCGCTAAGATATCGCTATGGGAATATCCCAAAGATATCGCTATGGGAATATTGCTAAGATATCGCTATGGGAATATTGCTAAGATATCGCTATGGGAATATTGCTAAGATATTCCCATGGAATATCCCTAAGATATCCCCATGGAATATCCCTAAGATATTCCCATGGAATGTTAATATATATCTCCCAATCATCCTCTAATGTTAAGATAATTAGTCTTAAAGTTTCGAAGCAATTTGGTAAGAAGGTTCTCCTACAATAGCTATTGTTGAAGACAAGCAAATTGGCACTCCCTATTTAACTCTATAGGGTAGCTATGGGACGTATATGTCCCATTGTACCCTGCAATTTAGCCATTAAAATTTTAAAATTTCAAGAGATAAAAATTTAAAAATATATAATTTAAAAAATATAAAATTTCCTGTTGGAAAATGCAACCTAAATATAAAATAATCCATAATTTAAAATCCGGCCTCTTAAATCTGTACTCTGTATCCTAGATACAAAATGCCAGAAGTATCAAGGATACGAATAAATAAGCGTATCATAGCTACCATGTATTTCATTCAGTGTCGTACACATCCATCTCACAATTAACTATCTTCTTTAGAGTACTATCGGTTAAAAAATAGAGATGTTTATTATCTTTAAATACGGTACTTTCATTTTAAAACCAACCATAAAATTTTAAGCCTTTTCAGTGCGGAATATGTTTTACCGATGGTACAGAGTGTTTGATGGCTGTACTGTGCTTATAATGGTGTACCGTTTAAACTGGGACAGGGGGTGATTAGTCTTGATTCCCTTAATTAAGGGATGTATCAGAGTTAATGGGTAAGATCTGTAGGTTTTTGTGACTATGGTAGCCTATTAATTTGAAGATTGAAACTGTGAAGATTGGGATACAAAGGATACTGTATCCATATGGTAACTATATCAATATGGTTGGATTGGGATACAAAGGATACTGTATCCATATGGTAACTATATCCATATTGTAAGATTGGGATACAAAGGATGCTGTATCCATAGGTAACTATATCCATATTGTAAGATTGGGATACAAAGGATGCTGTATCCATAGGTAACTATATCCATATTGTAAGATTGGGATACAAAGGATGCTGTATCCATAGGTAACTATAA
Organism: Caprella mutica; assembly: GCA_947561585.1. Lineage (NCBI taxonomy): Eukaryota > Metazoa > Arthropoda > Malacostraca > Amphipoda > Caprellidae > Caprella > Caprella mutica. The sequence goes on along the minus strand of CANNZV010002040.1, from coordinate 92,601 downwards.
TCCATATGGTTAGATTGGGATACAAAGGGTACTGTATACATGTGGTAGCTATATCCATATGGTAATATTGGGATACAAAGGATACTGTATCCATATGGTAACTATATCCATATGGTAAGATTGGATACAAAGGATACTGTATCCAAATGTTATGATTGGGTTACAAAGGATACTGTATCCAAATGTTATGATTAGGATACAAAGGATACTGTATCCATATGGTAACTATATAATGAATAGATATGGTTTTTATATTTGGGTTGTATTCTTTAACGATAAAAAATGTCCAATAGTACAGAAATAATAATTATTCTATTGAAGTTATTTCCAATTTAATTTTCCATAAGGTTGAATTTCTATTCAATTTATTAACATAATAGCCTTTACATCATTTTATATAGTTTTTATAACCCCTATACCGAGTCAAAGACTTTTCCTCTTTTTCTGAAAGGCGTAACGTACGTACGAAACACAAACACAATTAGAATACAAATTTTCATCAATCATTTTATTAAATACCTATATAGTTTATATTTCAATATATCATTTAATGATCATAGCAGTAACTAATCATTCGAGTATCCAATTCCTATTCCCCGACAGTTGATGATTATTAATCATTGCAAGTACATACATTTACATATATAAATATATATCTACATATATCTTCCTACAACATCGAAACAGTTCTGCAGCTCAGTTTCTAAGCCGGCTTAACTTGAATTTCAACCACCAGCACTTAATCAATCTATCCATTCGGTTCATAGTGGGATATATATATGTGTGGTAAGGAATAACATGGATAATATCCACTTCGAGATGTGCCATCTATTGCGTACCTTGACCTCATCAATCTTGGATAATCGATAATATTTATTTAGAAAAAAAAAATTCTCAAAACCTGACCGATATCATATAACTTACCCAAAAAATAAAATCAGATTTTGATTTATATTGCTATTATAATAGGAATAGGTACCATTTGTAAATATAATAATTAAACTTTGTATACAAAAGGTGAATTCCGAGTTATAGGACTGTTCCAAATTTTCGATCATATGATTAAAAAGTGCATAATAATTATTGGTAAATTTCTAGTTCACGTTCTTATATCATCTAGGGACGTAAACTAGGAATTTACCTAATTTTTTTAACTGTTATTCATATTTACGTTTCTCCCTACATGATCGAAAATGTGGAACCGTTCGATAAATTGGAACTTAGCCTAGCTATCCATCTCTCCGAAACATACTCGCCAATTAATTCGACCTGGAAGCAAAACAGTGTCTGAGTCAAAAACCTACACTGCAAACACGAAGTCTGAAATTAATAGAGGATTGTTCTGGGTAAGACTCGAAATTATTCTATAATGAACTGTTTAAATTACTAAATTGCGGATTATCGGTCAGTTCCACATCTTCGGTCATATAGGATAAAACAATATGAAAAAAAATTATTAATTTTTTTTTTGTTAAATGACCAAATATTGTTTCATTTATTATTATAAAATATATTTAATTTCAAATATTATTATTTATACTCGATTTTAAATGCGAGTGGTATTTTATAATATAATATACAAGTTGCTTATTCACATTTTCCTTTTGTATATATTTATCCTTTGCATTTATTTATGAATTCTAGCCAAATTTATTCAAATAACACAGTTCCATTTGCAAACATCATTCCATCACATTCATACACAGAAAGCCTTCTTTAAATAAAAAGGAACACACCATGTTTTACCTCGTACAACCCATACTAAAAATCATTCAAAGAATTCATACCGAGTTTTAATGGCCAAAAATGTGTTCCTCTAACCGACTCTGGCCATCATTATTTACTATTTTTCTATATATATCTTTTAACATATATAATTTTCTTGGGAGTGAATAAGATGCGACGAAAAGGAAGGGGGGAGAGTTTATAAAATGCTTGTGTCAGCACTTTTTTCTTTCTGTACATTCATTAATATGGAGCTAGAAAAATGGAGTGTTGACCAAATAGAAGAGAGAGGGGGACATACAGTCTAGAATATTTATTTAGACATTTTTTATATTTGTGTTCAGATACTAGAGTAAGTTTATGAAAAGGTTGCGACAATATGCTTTTAAAATCATAACTATCATAAAGAAATGAAATGGTATCGAATACTATATACCGCTGGTGTAGAACTGTATTCAGTACTCTTTAATTCTCTTCGTCTATGATAGTTTTTGGGTTCTATAATTTTGTAAGCATATTGGCACAACCCTAATTATTAATAATATATTAAATATAATAAGAATCTTAATGTATGTCGAATATGTTCTTTTCATACAGTACAATGCATTTATTATTTTATTGCACATGTAGTTTTACTGAAACAAAAAAAATTCAAATAAAATATCAAAAATCAAAATTTATTATTTTTTTTTCTCAATAGAATCATTTCTTTCATATTAATAATTGGCGTCCTTAATTTAATATCAAGTATAAACCACCAAAATCTTTCCGAATTCTTTGGCAACAAAAGAAAAGTTCCACTGCCAGGGCTCGTTATTTCTAGTATTTTAATCCGACAATCGACTCCAATTGACGAAATTGAGAAAAACTCCCGGCCGAAGCCCTTCTTAATCCGATATCCCAATCGTGATCAATTAACCTCGAATAAATGGGCCATTAGTCTGAATCCCACCGACTGTTCGAAGCCCCCCAAAAAATGTACCCGCACTTCTGTTTCGAGGAACAATTCAAAGAAACTTTTCTACAAAAAAACTAGTGGGAAATTTTTATTAAAAACTTGACAATATGGAAATTGGATGAAGTTGATATCTGTGAGTATAGTGAGTAGGGTTAGTTCCAAGTTATCGGACGTTTCCGCCTTTTCGATCGTATAAGTGATAAATATATTATAATTAATATGAAATTTATATGATAATTTATTAATTATTAAACAAACATATGATCGAAAAATTGGAACCGTCCTATAACGTGGAACCTACCCTTACGTTATATTGCAGCCATCCCCTCTTAATCTTCTATGGCCCATACATAAGAAACATTTTTATCAATAATGATTTATTTAATTTTTTTAAATATCTAAAAAATATCTAAATTCGTACTTCATAACTTTTTAAATATTTAAAGTATTTCTATTTATCCCCATTCTATTTTAATATTTCTTATTTTAATCTCATATCCATAATGACCTAAAAACTTTAAAGTAAATCTACGGATACCTCCTCAAATTCCATACCTCCATTCTTTCTGTGAAAAGTCCCGTAGAGTTTTTTTCGAGAGCCGCAAAATTGCACTGTGATTGCGTATACCTTCTTCACATTTTATTCCTACTCCACAAGCTCTCACAATATTGAAATCGGAATGGGATTGTTGCTCCATATCTTGGAATCATTTCGAATGGAACTTTTGTTCGGGATAGATAGATAGAAATTGAGGTAAGATATACGTGGACATGTTTATTTGAAATGAAGTAAATTTGTAACTGATATTTATGGGCCTATTTGGTCACAGTTATTATTTAACAATAAATTTATTTATATATAAAAATTCGATAGGCTCTTTTTCGTTTTAACTGTTCATAAAAAATACAATTTTAAATTCAAGTATAAGAAATAAAATTACAATAAAATAAAAAAAATCGATCATATAAAAAAAATTATATTTTTGTACATAATTATTTAAATCTCATTTTAGTATACTTTTTTCTTATTTGATCTAAAAGATGAAACTGTCCGATAATTCAGAACTTACCCTATTGCATCATATTCGCACATGTATTTATATCAATATCAAATTATCTATTAAATCATTAATATTCCAAACAAAATATTATTGTATCACCTCTGTTTCTTATTTTTAATTTAATATATCCAGTCGATATACAATTAATTTAAACACTAAACTAACTTTAAATAAACTAATATTATATCAGATACCTCTTGAATTTATCATTATGATCTCTAAATATAAATCTCGAATTCAATATTGTTATTTAAATTAATATTGGAATCTATTTGCGAAATGCTTGTATCATTTTAACTCTGTTTCAATATTCCGTCCTTATTAGAAAAGGATACGGAATATTAATCTTCATTTAATATATATATGTATTTGAAATGTGTATAACAAAATAATAATATATGAACTTAGAAACTAGTAATAAATAATAGAGTAAAAATATATATTGTGTTTGTGTTTCGTACGTACGTTACGCCTTTCAGAAAAAGAGGAAAAGTCTTAGACTCGGTATAGGGGTTATAAAAACTATATAAAATGATGTAAAGGCTATTATGTTAATAAATTGAATAGAAATTCAACCTTATGGATAATGAAATAGGAATTAACTTCATTCAAAGAATCTGTATTCCTGTAGCTACAATTAAAAATATTTTTAAGAATAATATAGATATATAGGTATATTTGGGAATAATTTTGTGGATTTACGCAAAAAACAATTTTTTATATGAAATTCTACAACTTATATAAATATTTTAATTATGCAAAAAAATATTCTACTGAAAATATTTCAACCATAAGGTTGAATTTCTATTCAATTTACTAACATAATAGCCTTAAAATTATTTATCACATCTATTTTCATCTCCCATTTTTTAATTTAATACCATCAAGAGGTGACTCTTCAGGGATGGCAATATCGTCTTCAAAACTGCCCTGACTCCTCAGGGACGGCAATATCGTCTTCAAAACTGCCCTGACTCCTCAGGGACGGCAATATCGTCTTCAAAACTGCCCTGACTCTTCAGGGATGGCAATATCGTCTTCAAAACTGCCCTGACTCCTCAGGGACGGCAATATCGTCTTCAAAACTGCCCTGACTCTTCAGGGATGGCAATATCGTCTTCAAAACTGCCCTGACTCTTCAGGGATGGCAATATCGTCTTCAAAACTGCCCTGACTCCTCAGGGACGGCAATATCGTCTTCAAAACTGCCCTGACTCCTCAGGGACGGCAATATCGTCTTCAAAACTGCCATGACTCCTCAGGGACGGCAATATCGTCTCCAAAACTGCCCTGACTCTTCAGGGATGGCAATATCGTCTTCAAAACTGCCCTGACTCCTCAGGGACGGCAATATCGTCTCCAAAACTGCCCTGACTCTTCAGGGATGGCAATATCGTCTCCAAAACTGCCCTGACTCTTCAGGGATGGCAATATCGTCTTCAAAACTGCCCTGACTCTTCAGGGACTGCAATATCGTCTTCAAAACTGCCCTGACTCTTCAGGGACGGCAATATCGTCTTCAAAACTGCCCTGACTCTTCAGGGACGGCAATATCGTCTTCAAAACTGCCCTGACTCTTCAGGGACGGCAATATCGTCTCCAAAACTGCCCTGACTCCTTAGGGATGGCAATATCGTCTTCAAAACTGCCCTGACTCTTCAGGGATGGCAATATCGTCTTCAAAACTGCCCTGACTCTTCAGGGACTGCAATATCGTCTTCAAAACTGCCCTGACTCCTCAGGGACGGCAATATCGTCTTCAAAACTGCCCTGACTCTTCAGGGACGGCAATATCGTCTCCAAAACTGCCCTGACTCCTCAGGGACGGCAATATCGTCTCAAAACTGCCCTGAAATGATGTACTATCAGACACCTTAGCATTTAATCTCTTTAAAAGGTTCATATTGTCCCTAGGGTTCTTGGTCCCTATCCCAATTCAATACATTTAATACAGGTACAGTAGCGAAAAATACTTTCTGTGATTATTATTATGGTACTTGCAAAGGGTATTTGCACTTGTATATTGTAAGAGAATGTGTTTTTATTTTCTTCACTGATAGTAGCTCTTTTATTAAATTGTTATGTTGTGGATGATATCATTTGTTCCTATTGTGTAGATTAAATTGCATGTATACCTTTGGTATGATGAAAAAGATGTAGGTATTGTTCTTGATGAATTAGAATTGTGTTGTTTCTTATTAGTAGTGATAATATTTTTGTTTTGTTTTTAGATCTGTTATTTGATCATATATGATATCAAAGGCAATTATATTTGGTAAAAATGAACCTTTTCGATGTCATAATAATTATTTCACTTGATTTGAATTGAAAATAATCATTTACTAAATAAAACGATGGGTATCTATTAGATAAAGTTATTATCATAGATACCAATTAAAATATAAATTGAATATATTGTTTTTCCTCATTTGACCCAAAATGTGAAACTGACCAATAATTCGTAACTTACCCTATTTACGATACATTTAATCATTTTATTTCTTCAGGGTAAATACTCAATTAGCGTAACTATACACATTACCGTTAATTTTTCATTGGGAGGGGAGAGGGGCGTCGGTGACGTATTCTTGACCCTAAATCATCCACGGCATTTCAGCTATCGACTCACTACCATTCTTCACCGATACCACGATAGATTCTGAGGCCATTCTTACGATACGATCGGGCAAACTATTTTAGAGGTAAAATAACCGATAATGTTATAGGGGGGGGGGGGGAGATTGCTAAGATTCCCATTGAAAGGGTGGGTGGGGGGAGGTGGAGGAGATCATTTTGCTGTGGGGTTGGGAGGTGATTTTTGTCTCAGGTTGCTTGACAACATTAGATTTCATCCATACTCAATTCAGTGTCGTCTGATCGTCCCCAGTATTAGTTAAACATTGCCTCGATATCGTTGCAACATTGCCGCTATTGTTTTAATATTGGTACAATGTTGTCCCAATAAACACCCGCGCCACAGTTCCATCCTGGTACGTTTTAGCCATCAGTCAACATATCTAATGCAAATGATATGACAGAACACCTGTGTATCTAATATGTCCCATGTACCCTAATCGCTATGAATGACAAGTACACGGTCTCCTGAACAAGTGTAGATAAATCCCTGAGATTGGAGGAGAAGAATTACGTTAGAATTATACTCTTCTAAAGTGGGTCCAAGATACGCATGTATATCCATTGTCCACATACCATAGAGTTAAAGATATTAATGATATTTTAGGGTCATGCGTTAATTGACCCACGTCAAAAAGACCAGTCGTTACCAAAAGAAAACGGTAAAGGTGCATTTAAGCTTCGACTGAGATCGATGAAGCTAAACTTCCCTTTCAGTTGTAAAATAAATATTACTGTTAAACTTTAATTTTAATTTGTATCATGACGCCGGTAGGTACCACGGATACCAATTAGACGAAAGTTGTAATTGGTATCCAGTAGGTATTTTGGATACCTATTAAAATGACAGTTAAATAATAATAAATATATAAATTCATCTTGCGTGTCCGAAAATGTGAAACCGTCCGATAACTCGGAACTTACCCAATAATATACGTACTAAAATCATTTTTTATTTTAGTTTTGGACTCAATGTTTCCTGTTTTTATTTGATTGCAATTATTTGTACTGATCTGTATCCGTGCTACTATATGTATCCTAGATACAGACTGTATTGCAATTCGAAAATAATAGAATTGGATGCTTTTCAAATAAAAAATATGCTATCATACTATAATTGGAAATATGTATTGAAAATTATGTTTCATCATTGATTGAGCATTTTTAATTTATTCTTATGTAATTGATAAGATAAAATATTTAAGTTTATAGCATAAAGGGAGATGAAATTTGAATATTTAAAATATAAATTATATAAATATATAAAATTTGAAATATATATATATATGAAATTTAAAATAAATCAGGTACATGAAATTTAAAATAAAATAGGTTTATTAAATTAGAAATAAAGTATATTCATATCAAATACAATTTATTCTATTACCATTGTTCTAAGTTACCTACCTTAGCTCGTACATCACACTGGTTTAGTTATGACGTCTGTTAACAACAACAAGGATTATACCTTGTCTCGGGAACCATTCCTACACGCAATTTAGGAATGGGAACACAAGTCTGCAACTCCATTCCTGTCATATTCCAACTATAGTACAACACAGTACGGACACAACTAATTGTGAAATTCCAACTGCTATCTCTGTTCATAAAACGGTAGTTGATACGAAAATGTGTCGTGTTTAAATCTTTATTATATTTTAATTTTCTATACTTGCACTTGTGAAAAATAATTCAACATTGATTAGGTACTTTTCAAAATTTTGAAACCTATATTAAATCATGAAAAAATATATATTTGAAATAAAATATTTATTATTAAACTGAAATATTTTTATTGAAATAAATTATTTATATTTGATATAAAATATTTTTATATGAAATAAAATATTTTTATTTTAAATGATTTTTTTTTATTTTCCGAAACTCTTTTTAAATCTAACTCACCCCCCCCCCCCTTTAAACACTGGATTATTAACAGTTTTTCAATTCTCTTACACTCCGTTGTTTTACCTCCGGAACTTTCAAAGCAATTGAAAAAGTTCCATAGACTTTTTTTTTAGAAATGTTCCGGTATTTTTGTTGTCGGATGTAAGAACAGAAGATTTTTCTTGTTGGTGGTGAGATTAATTCATGTTCAGTGGGTGAAAATTGGCTACCTTTAATTTTATCGATAATTTATGTAATTATGTTGATATTGTATTCGAATTAATTATCTGCTTTTAGGAATCAATTTGCGATATTTTATATATAACCGACTCCTGCTCTAAAACTGCCATCTCTTGCTCTAAAACTGCCCTCTCTTGCTCTAAAACTGCCCTCTCTTGCTCTAAAACTGCCCTCTCTTGCTCTAAAACTGCCATCACTTGCTCTAAAACTAACATCACTTGCTCTAAAACTGCCATCACTTGCTCTAAAACTGCCATCACGTATAATGAATGGTCCTAAGTTTGTTCATCCATCCTGAACAAGATTGTGTCGAAATATTTGTCCGTATCCTTGATTATCTAGGTCTGATACCTGGTAATCTTATTGTTTATTACTGTATCACTGATACCATATTTCTTTTATGAAAATATTGAAATTGTATACCGTATCATAGATCCTTTAATAAGTGAACCTATTCCGGAGGGTTTGGGGTTTTGTTTAAATCTTTTTCTCATGATGGTTCAGGTCTGTAGAAGTTACAGGTGGTTTTTCGGTAGAGCAGTTTCCCTTAGCCAAGTTAACACCACTTCATTAATTACTTTGGGATAGAAAGCTAGGCCCTGATTAAATTAACGGCAGTTCTTATGCTTTCATGCTGATGTTTCAGCGTTATTAAAAGCGCCTTGCTGAAATTTATTAAGATTACGGTCTAGGTATTTTTCTGCAGTGCACATTTTATAGAGGCTTTTGTGATACGGATTTTGTTTGGATTAATTAGGAAGGCTCAAACACGCCGTTACTTGAGAATGATGTCTTTAGACTTAAATAGGATACATGTACGCCATGTAGTGGTAATATAGACGCTGTGAGGCCTTATCTGTTCTAGCAGATTTGACGCGGCGGTTTCACCGCCCAGTTTGCGACTCTTCAATTAATCACGGTGAATGGAAAGACAATTTGCAGTCTATACTGGCGTTTCTACCTCCTTTCCATTCATTTAACTGTGATTAATTGAAGCGGCGTAAAATATGCGGTGACAGCGCAGCGTTTAATCTGCTAGTATGGAATTAGGCTAAAATAGTTTTTCAGTTTATGCTGACTGGAGAAAAATTTAATTTTTCGATTCGATAATTGATATTAGGAATTAAGCTAATTTTATATTTTTAATGTGATCATTTGGTGTGAATTATATCTTTAAAATGTGTTGAAACTTTCCCTACAGCTTTGGATTATTACGGGTAAGCATTGGAAGATTCTGCGATGTTCATCGATGATCCACGGAGAAAACTACAGTTGAGATGTTGTACGAGAACTTTAGACAACCCGTCTCAGTTGACGAACGTTCAACCAAACTTGACAAATTCTAAGACAAGATGTTTTAAAAGATGGAATTGGAAACAAAATCCAAAAATCATATATTCAAAAAAATCCAAAAATCAGAAATTGAAAAATAAAATTAAAAAAAAATTAAATTTGAAAAAATTAAAAATATTGAAAATTCAAATTACTTTAAATTGAACCAAAAAAGATTCATGAAATTGTCATGTTTTGTTGAATTACTTTTTAAGTGAGCACTTTTCAGATTTAAGAGTTTAATGAATTAATACTCACGGGTTTTTTTACGTAGTGTTTCCAAGGAAGATTGTATCTTTGGTCCCATTTTACTCAGTATAAACCGAAGTATGGTTTAACCAGTTATTTTAAGTATGTTGTACATGAAACATAGTGTAATGCTCACCAAAACTAGTTTGGTAATTCACCTTTTTGTGAAGAATATTCCTAGTCCAGTAGATATTTGAACATTTCCATTTTTTTATTGGAAATTTAACATTTTTTGATAAAATAAAGGAGTTCCTGGTACCTAAACAACCGGCAACACACTAATTAACATTTGTTGATATTATCTATAAGGATTCTTTTTCTATTACTAAGTTTTTACTGTTGATCAGAAATGTACTTTTTTATATATGATGATTTTTACGTTTATGAAAATGCAAAAGAAGTAATTTGTTGTCGTGTTTATTTAAAAATAGATGAGAAAGTTCACTTTTAGTAACCATTTTGCAAAAAAAAAAAAAAAAAAAAAGAAATTGATTTAATTTTTTTTAATTAAATTCGAAATTTAATTCGAATTTTATATATCTGAAAATGGTAATGAAGTGAACTTTTTCCTGATATGAGCACATAATCGAAAAAGATTGACTGTAACTAGAAAAAAAACTGACTTTTTTGCTCGGGTAACCTCTAAATTATCGAATGGTTTTGCATATACGATCATACAAAAAAGAATTAATTATAACCATTATAAAGTTTTTTTATATGATCGCAAATGTGAAACATTCCGATAATTCAGAACTTAGTCTATTTTAATTTAAAACAGTTCAATCTTTTCAGAGATTCTAAAAAAACTTCTAATCGTGAGCCACCTCCAGAAATCCGATTCTATCCTCCTTATAAAGATAAAATCTGCTTAAAATAACAATACATTAAAACCTACCAACGAATAAATTAGGGTAAGTTACGAATTATCGGTCAGTACCACATCTTCGGTCATATAAGAAAAAACGATATCATAATTTTTATTTTTATTTTAATTGGTATCCATGATACCTACAGGTCTCATGGACACCAATTAAAATTAAATTATAATATCGTTTTTTCTTATATGACCGAAGAAGTGAAATTGACCGATAATTCAAAATTTACCCTACCAATTTTTATTGATTTCATTATATTTAATTTCGAACCGGAAGCAAAATTGGCAGAATTTTCACTGACACTGTCTTAATTTTTTATTATTACAACATAGCTCCTCTATAATGAAGTCCTCTATAGTGAACGTAAAGTCACGAGTAAGAGACTTACCCCGTATAGTGGACAAATTTTCTTTAGTCTACCATAAACGGCCATCAGTTTTCTAAATCTGATGGCCAGTTCATGGTAGACTAAAGAAAATTCATTCACTATAAAGGCAACTTCCTTATTCAGGACTCTACGTTCACTATAGAGGACTTCACTATAGAGGACTTCCACTGTAGCTCAAGTACCTATATTTTCACCAGTATATTTTGTCTCTGGAAGGCATTTGGTAGAATTTAGGTTTCTGCGGTGAGGCTCAGGCAAAAGGAACGTGTTTTAGAGTTTTCTGAAGCAGTACGGTTTATATTTCAGATGTGAATCTTGTAGCAGAACCCAAACCACATCAGATCGGCAAGAAGAGACCTAACGTGGCCAAGTCAGCTGGAGACTGGTGAGTACTGTCAGAATCTTATTCCTTATTACGATATTCTTAATTACGATGTTCTTACTTACGATGTTCTTACTTACGATGTTCTTACCTTCGATGCTCTTACTTACGATGTTCTTAGTTACGATGTTCTTACTTACGATATTCTTACCTACGATGTTCTTATTTGCGATATTCTTACTTACGATGTTCTTATTTGCGATATTCTTACTTACGATGTTCTTATTTGCGATATTCTTACTTACGATATTCTTACTTACGATGTTCTTATTTGCGATATTCTTCTTATCGTACTTACGATGTTCTTACTTACGATATTCTTATTTGCGATATTCTTCTTATCGTACTTACGATGTTCTTACTTACGATATTCTTACTTACGATGTTCTTACTTACGATGTTCTTACTTACGATGTTCTTACTTACGATGTTCTTACTTACGATGTTCTTACTTACGATATTCTTACTTACGATGTTCTTATTTGATCGAAAATTTGAAACCTTCCGATAATGCGGAACTAATCCTATTTAAATTTAAAACAGTTCATGTTTTCTGAATTTTCAAAATCCTTTAATATGAAATTTAATAAGTATATGTACGTAATACATTTTGTATATTATTTATACTTAAAAAACATTTTTAATATTAAAAACTTAAGTACTAGTAAATCCTCATGGTTTTTAATATAAATAAATTGAATATAAATAATATACCTAAATTTATCACGGGAAAATACTTAGAATATAATAACATATACATTTTATTTTACGAATATATCAAAAGTAATGACATTTTTCATCAATGCTTATTATTTTCATCATTTGAAATTTTACATAAATAATTTTTTAAAAGTGCTCTCCTATTTTCTCTTCAGATATTCAAATTTATAAGTACCTACCTAAATTTGTATTGTGAATTACCATATTTCATTGGTAATTACTAGTGTTGTGACAATGTGCTTTCAAAATTATAGATATTAAGAATATTACAGACGAAATGAAATGGTATCGAATACTATATACCGCTGGTGTAGAGCCATTCAAAACTCTTTAATTCTCTCCGTCTATAATAGTCTCCGTATCTATGATTTTACAAGCATATTGTCACAACCCTATTCATAACTTATCTATAACCGCGGAACTCAGGTATAATCATTTCAAAGCATATTATCACAACCCTAATTATTACAGATATCTTAAACATTAATTCCGATCTTCAAACAGATATCTTAGATAATATCAAAACCTCTCCTTAGATAATTAATAATCAAACCTTAGATAATTATTAATCAAGACCCTCCTTAGATAGTTAATAATCAACCCCCCCCCCCTCCCTATCCCCCTCTCATCAAATTTCGAAAGTTGGTTTCGAATTCTAGACCCTCATGTCTCCATTTAACTGCTAACCAATTTCAGAAGCTATCAGGAGCATCTTGGAGATGTGCAATAATTACTACCTACCATCTTGTGAAGTGGATACACTGTGCTATCGTATCATTGGATACATAGGATGCACTATGTTATCGTATGGGATACACTATGTATTCGAATCATGGGATACAGTGTGCAGAATAGATTATGAGGGGTATGGTAACTTGGATACCATATTTTATTACTTTGTCTTGTATGGTAACCTGGATACTTTTAATATGTGTTTGTAGTAACCAGGATACTATATTATAACTTAGGTATTATAATATAACTTGTTTATTACTTATGTTCTCAATAGCATGAATGAACATATAATTTAACTAACTCTTACGATTTAAATTAATATAATACCTTCATAAATAACAGTCACTAATGAAATTTCCGTAAATGGCAGAGATTTTTATAATATTATCCATTCCTATTCAAGGCTCCCAAGTAAAGATTTTGAGTAATTTTCTTCAAGTTTTCGTGTGTCGTATTTCATTTGAGAATTTCTGTTTCTCATTGAAATTATTAATATGGGAGTAGAGCTCGCAAGACTAATTTCAGATATGATCTGCCGCTCTGAATGGGAGAGGAGGGGATGTGGAGGGGGATGAGGAAGGAACGGAGGGGGATATGGAGGGAGGAGGTATATTGGAGAGAGGAGGTATATTGGAGGGAGGAGGTCTAATGGAGGGAGGAGTTAAAAATGGAGGTGGAGGTATGATGGAGGGAGGAGGTATAATGAAGGTAGGAGGTATAGTGGTGGGAGGAGGTATAATGGAGGGAGGATGTATAATGGAGGGAGGAGGAATAATGGAGGGAGGAGGTATAATGGAGGGAGGAGGTATAATGGAGGGAGGAGTTAAAAATGGAGGTGGATGTATGATGGAGGGAGGAGGTATAATGAAGAGAGGAGGTATAATGAAGGTAGGAGGTATAGTGGTGGGAGGAGGTATAATGGAGGGAGGATATATAATGGAGGGAGGAGGAATAATGGTGGGAGGATGTATAATGGAGGGAGGAGATGAAAATGGAGGGAGGAGTTAAAAATGGAGGTGGAGGTATGATGGAGGGAGGAGTTATAATGGAGGGAGGAGGTAAAATGGAGGGAGGAGTTAAAAATGGAGGGAGTAGGTATAATGGAGGGAGGAGGTATAATGGAGGGAGGATGTATAGTGGTGGGAGGAGTTAAAAATGGAGGGAGGAGGTATGATGGAGGGAGGAGGTATGATGGAGGGAGGAGGTATGATGGAGGGAGGAGTTATAATGGAGGGAGGAGTTATAATGGAGGGAGGAGATATGATGGAGGAAGAAGTTATAATGGAGTGGGTTTGTAAAATGGAGGGAGGAGACACAGCACATTCCCACAGAAAATCTTGGGGCGAAATGGCACTAGCTCGTTATCTCTCCGTGAGGCAAAATGACACTGAAGATAATGAAATTGAATAGTCTTCTTTTCTTGAGATAATAGGCTTTCTTTTTTCAATTCTAACTGTAGTTTGAGGTGTTCAGGGGAATATTTTAATCGAATGATATTTTAGATAGTTAAGTACATTCTTCATCGGTTGGCAGACGCTTCATCGAAAGACATATCGTCATCAAACAATTATAGTGTGCAGTACAACAAATAGCGGATACAATAAACTACATAGCGGCCAATAGTGGAGAGTTTCAAAATTCGACGAAACGCTTACACGCTTTTCTATCTAGATTTCATTGTTTGAAAATATTGAGTGCTTTCTAAATTTGAAAACCCATATTCTGGGAAAATAATTTCTAACTTTTCTAACTGTTGAAATTGATAAAAAGTGATAATTCATTAAAGTTAACTTGAAATTTTAAATACAAGTTTTGGTGACTCAATATTTTTTAATCGACCTAAATTTTATTCAAAAAAATTTACATTTTATTTGTATAAAAATATTTTAAACAAAACTTTTATCCGAAACCAGGATGTGCAATTTCCATGATTTATTTTTCTTAATTCAGTTAGTTTAGATAATTTCCCCCGTGCAACCCCCCAACCTCCATTTCTGGTGGTATCGACCACCACGGGGGGCCAGGCCATCATCACCATTCTAGAAACATTATGGTAATTTTATGCAGATTCTGAGATACTTGAAAGTACCTTGTGTTCTTATACCGTAATTTCTAGGCTGAGTATCAGAACAACGGACAATATGTTGATGTAGTACACTGTACGGAGAGTATTTATACATATACTGTAGAACTCCTCTATAGTGAGCTCCTTTATAGTGAACTCCTCTATAGTGGACTCATCTATAGTGAGCTCCTCTATAGTGAACTCCTCTATAGTGAACTCCTCTATAGTGAACCCCTCTATAGTGAGCTTCTCTATAGTGAGCTATTCTATAGTGAGCTCCTCTATGGTGAACCCCTCTATAGTGAGCTATTCTATAGTGAGCTCCTCTATAGTGAGCTCCTCTATAGTGAACTCCTCTATAGTGAGCTCCTCTATAGTGAACTCCTCTATAGTGAACCCCTCTATAGTGAGCTTCTCTATAGTGAGCTATTCTATAGTGAGCTCCTCTATGGTGAACCCCTCTATAGTGAGCTATTCTATAGTGAGCTCCTCTATAGTGAACTCCTTTATAGTGAACTCCTCTATAGTGAGCTCCTCTATAGTGAGCTTCTCTATAGTGAGCTATTCTATAGTGAGCTCCTCTATAGTGAGCTATTCTATAGTGAGCTCCTCTATGGTGAACTCCTCTATAGTGAACTCCTCTATAGTAAACTCCTCTACAGTAAACTCCTCTACAGTAAACTCCTCTATAGTAAACTCCTCTATAGTGAACTCCTCTATAGTGAGCTCCTCTATAGTGAACTCCTCTATACTGAACTCCTTTATAGTGAACCCCTCTATAGTGGACTCATCTATAGTGAGCTCCTCTATAGTGAACTCCTCTATAGTGAACTCCTCTATAGTGAACCCCTCTATAGTGAGCTTCTCTATAGTGAGCTATTCTATAGTGAGCTCCTCTATAGTGAGCTATTCTATAGTGAGCTCCTCTATGGTGAACCCCTCTATAGTGAGCTATTCTATAGTGAGCTCCTCTATAGTGAACTCCTCTATAGTGAACTCCTCTATAGTGAGCTCCTCTATAGTGAACTCCTCTATAGTGAACCCCTCTATAGTGAGCTTCTCTATAGTGAGCTATTCTATAGTGAGCTCCTCTATGGTGAACCCCTCTATAGTGAGCTATTCTATAGTGAGCTATTCTATAGTGAACTCCTCTATAGTGAACTCCTCTATAGTGAGCTTCTCTATAGTGAGCTATTCTATAGTGAGCTCCTCTATGGTGAACCCCTCTATAGTGAGCTATTCTATAGTGAGCTCCTCTATAGTGAACCCCTCTATAGTGAACTCCTCTATAGTGAACTCCTCTATACTGAACTCCTCTATAGTGAACCCCTCTATAGTGAGCTTCTCTATAGTGAGCTATTCTATAGTGAGCTCCTCTATGGTGAACCCCTCTATAGTGAGCTATTCTATAGTGAGCTCCTCTATAGTGAACCCCTCTATAGTGAACTCCTCTATAGTGAACTCCTCTATAGTGAACTCCTCTATAGTGAACTCCTCTATAGTGAACTTCTCTATAGTGAACTCCTCTATAGTGAGCTCCTCTATAGTGAACTCCTCTATAGTGAGCTCCTCTATAGTGAACTCCTCTATAGTGAACTCCTCTATAGTGAACTCCTCTATAGTGAACTCCTCTATAGTGAGCTATTCTATAGTGAGCTCCTCTATAGTGAACTCCTCTATAGTGAACTCCTCCATAGTGAGCTCCTCTATAGTGAACTCCTCTATAGTGAACACCTCTATAGTGAACACCTCTATAGTAAACTCCTCTATAGTGAACTCCTCTATAGTGAACTCATCTATAGTGAACTCCTCTATAGTGAACTCCTCTATAGTGAACACCTCTATAGTGAACACCTCTATAGTGAACACCTCTATAGTGAACACCTCTATAGTGAACTCCTCTATAGTGAACTCCTCTATAGTGAACTCCTCTATTGTGAACCCATCTATAGTGAACCTATCTATAGTGAACTGCTCTATAGTGAACTCCTCAATAGTGGACTCCTCTATAGTGAACTGCTCTATAGTGAACTCCTCAATAGTGGATTCATCTATAGTGAACTGCTCTATAGTGAACTCCTCATAGTAGAAATCCTCTATAGTGAACTCCTACATAGTGGACTCATCTATATCTACATTCACTATAGAGAAGTTCTACATGCTTAGTGCCTATAATATTTCAGTATTTTTCTATTTATTAGTTTCTTCATCCAATACTCTGGGATGGTTATGAAATCATCTAGTTTAATAATCAATCAAATTATCATAATTTCCAAGTTACAGATATTATATTTACCATAGTTGCAGAAAGGTTTTTAATTAATTGTTTCTTCGCCTAATCGTTAAAATCTCTCAGACGTTATATTTTCTAGCACAAGTCAGTTAATATGTTCGTCAGAGGCTGTTAAAAATGATAAAGCTCCCTAATTACCATGAGATAATTAGGTTCATAATTAACATTTTACTAATCCAGACTCTAAATTATGTCAGATTAGAGGATTGCGAAGTCGGGAAAGTGCTAGCCTTCTCAAGTATTTAAACTAATTGTCTACCGTGTTTAACCCTTTGTCTACCGTGTTTAACCCTTTGTCTACCGTGTTTAACCCTTTCTCTACCGTGTTTAACCCTTTGTCTACCGTGTTTAACCCTTTGTCTACCGTGTTTAACCCTTTGTCTACCGTGTTTAACCCTTTGTCTACCGTGTTTAACCCTTTGTCTACCGTGTTTAACCCTTTATCTACCGTGTTTAACAATTTGTCTACCGTGTTTAACCCTTTGTCTACCATCTTTAACCCTTTGTCTACCGTGTTTAACCCTTTATCTACCGTGTTTAACCCTTTGTCTACCATCTTTAACCCTTTGTCTACCGTGTTTAACCCTTTATCTACCGTGTTTAACCCTTTATCTACCGTGTTTAACCCTTTGTCTACCGTGTTTAACCCCTTGTCTACCGTGTTTAACCCTTTATACCTCTCTCAATCTTCTATGTCCCCACCATAACCTTCTCCCTGGGAGTTTCCAAAGCAGAGGACTTTTAATCCCCCCCCCCCTTCCTCCCGCCGTATCTTCTGATTGCGACATCCTTAATTAGTTTTTTAGTTAATTAAGAACTCACTCTAATTACACCTTTATACATTTGTGGCTTCTTGAGAGACTTAGGGTAAGTTACTAGTTATGGGACGGTTGTACATTTGTGACCATGTAAGAAAAAAAGTATAAAATACCTGTTATCATGGAGAGCAATTAAAATATAAGTTAAATAATAATTGTTATAGGTATACATTTTTCTTATATGGTCGAAAATGTGGAACTGTTCGATAACTCGGAACTTACCCTATAGTCTACATTCAAATAAAAGTTTTATGATTTTAAAACAGTCTACTAAATTACGAATAGAATCTTTACTAATTGTAATGTTTGTAGATATTACATAATTGGTCTGGTACACGAAAACTAATTTGCAAGATTTTAAAATAATTTTCTAGTATATTTCACCCTTTTTTTGACTAGTTTTTACGTTTATTTTATTTACGTGTTTCTAAAAGAGTTGTTAATTTGTGAAGAATATGTTTGATATATTAGTACTTCATAGGATACTGTATTTACAACCATTGGTGGTTGGTTTTATTGATAACTATATTTACTATTTTGAAATTATGATAAAAAATATTTTGTGTGTGTAAATTTATTCACTTTTATTTTTGCTTCAGAAATACTTATGATAAAATAATATATATTTTAATCAAAAAAATATTTATTTTATATTTTTATTTAAAAATATTTATTTTATATTTCTATTTTAAATATTATTTATTTAATCTCACGAACAAATCAAAAATACTAACATTTTCATCAAAACTGATTTCTATCTTTCGACATTTAAAATTTTACCTCAACAAATTTTTTATTTCTTTTTTTCTCTTCAGATATTCAAAAGTTATTTATTTATTTTTTATCACAACTGATGAAAGTCTTCCGTTTGTTTGATATATCCTAATTTTTCCTTTCAAACGAATTCAGTGAATGGAGGACATCTTTTTATGAAAGGAGTCCCAAAGCCAGAAAGGATCTTTATTAATAATCCCCAGAAATAGAAAATCCTTTTAAAAATCTACGGGAAAATCGACGCCGCTGATGAGAGTCCTCAATGTGACTAAATTATTTAATAACTAATTTCTTTCATTCTAGGAATATTTTATTGACTAAAGTATTTGATTTAATTCCGAATATAAATTGATTTATTAAATGTATGATTTTTTTATTTTCTGTTTATAAATATTTAAAATTTTAAATACATTTTATTTATATATTTTATTCAATATCAAGTACACTATCAAGTACACTATCAAGTACACTATCAAGTACACTATCAAGTACACTATCAAGTACACTATCAAGTTCACTATCAAGTACACTATCAAGTACACTATCAAGTACACTATCAAGTACACTATCAAGTACACAGTCAAGTACACTATCAAGTACACTATCAAGTACACTATCAAGTACACAGTCAAGTACACTATCAAGTACACTATCAAGTACACTATCAAGTACACTATCAAGTACACTATCAAGTACACTATCAAGTACACTATCAAGTACACTATCAAGTACACTATCAAGTACACTATCAAGTACACTGTCAAGGACACTATCAAGTACACTATCAAGTACACTATCAAGTACACTATCAAGTACACAGTCAAGTACACTATCAAGTACACTATCAAGTACACTATCAAGTACACAGTCAAGTACACTATCAAGTACACTATCAAGTACACTATCAAGTACACTATCAAGTACACTATCAAGTACACTATCAAGTACACTATCAAGTACACTATCAAGTACACTATCAAGTACACTATCAAGTACACTATCAAGTACACTGTCAAGGACACTATCAAGTACACTATCAAGTACACTATCAAGTACACAGTCAAGTACACTATCAAGTACACTATCAAGTACACTATCAAGTACACTGTCAAGTACACTATCAAGTACACTATCAAGTACACTATCAAGTACACTATCAAGTACACTATCAAGTACACTATCAAGTACACTATCAAGTACACTATCAAGTACACTATCAAGTACACTATCAAGTACACTATCAAGTACACTGTCAAGTACACTATCAAGTACACTGTCAAGTACACTATCAAGTACACTATCAAGTACACTATCAAGTACACTGTCAAGTACACTATCAAGTACACTATCAAGTACACTGTCAAGTACACTATCAAGTACACTATCAAGTACACTATCAAGTACACTATCAAGTACACTATCAAGTACACAGTCAAGTACACTATCAAGTTCACTATCAAGTACACTATCAAGTACACTATCAAGTACACTATCAAGTACACTATCAAGTACACTATCAAGTACACAGTCAAGTTCACTATCAAGTACAATATCAAGTACACTATCAAGTACACTATCAAGTACACTATCAAGTACACAGTCAAGTACACTATCAAGTTCACTATCAAGTACACAGTCAAGTACACTATCAAGTACACTATCAAGTACACTGTCAAGTACACTATCAAGTACACTGTCAAGTACACTATCAAGTACACTGTCAAGTACACTATCAAGTACACTATCAAGTACACTATCAAGTACACTATCAAGTTTACTATCAAGCACAGTATCAAGTACACTATTAAGTACAGTATCAAGCACAGTATCAAGTACACTGTTAAGTACACTGTCAAGTACACTGTCAAGTACACTATCAAGTACACTATCAAGTACACAGCCAAGTACACTATCAAGTACACTATCAAGTACACTATCAAGTACACTATCAAGTACACAGTCAAGTACACTGTCAAGTACACTATCAAGTACACTGTCAAGTACACTATCAAGTACACTGTCAAGTACACTATCAAGTACACTGTCAAGTACACTATCAAGTACACTATCAAGTACACTATCAAGTACACTATCAAGTTTACTATCAAGCACAGTATCAAGTACACTATTAAGTACAGTATCAAGCACAGTATCAAGTACACTGTTAAGTACACTGTCAAGTACACTGTCAAGTACACTATCAAGTACACAGTCAAGTACACTGTCAAGTACACTGTCAAGTACACTGTCAAGTACACTGTCAAGTACACTGTCAAGTACACTGTCAAGTACACTATCAAGTACACTATCAAGTACACTATCAAGTACACTATCAAGTACACTATCAAGTACACTGTCAAGTACACTGTCAAGTACACTATCAAGTACACTATCAAGTACACTATCAAGTACACTGTCAAGTACACTATCAAGTACACTATCAAGTACACTATCAAGTACACTGTCAAGTACACTATCAAGTACATTATCAAGTACACTCTCAAGTACACTATCAAGTACACTTTCAAGTACAGCTTCAAGTACACTATCAACTTGTTATGAGTAGTGCTTGCCTATTTATTTTATCAATACTTTTTATCTCTTATCTCTTTATATCCCATTAGCTGTTTAGTCATAACAAATCTGTGATGTACTGATACATAGAAGGGGAGTTCCCAATCGTTATCTTTTATCTATTTAGCACTGAAGCAAATGAATGAGTTATGATTAATTAAATCAGATGCAGTTTAAAAAGAATCTCTCATTAAATTCAATAAATTATTCTAAAAACACAAAACTTTACTAATCACCAAAATGTTATGAAGTAGATATTTTAGCTTTCATCTTTGCAAGATAATTACCTGCAGTTGCTAAGTAGCTCCGAAATGCAGTTCCTAACTGCATGCATAGCACCACTTAGAACTTTGAAGCCAGGCTGCATTTTATGACCCTTCTCTCCAAACTATACCGCTAATGACTGCTAAGTGCCCACACTGTTTTAAAGTGTCAAGGCACGTTTCTGTGATACGCAAACCTGATGTGTATCACGGGTACATATCTGTGATATCGTATCAGGGATACGACTTAACATTTCTACCTGCCAATTGTTTCTAAAAAATTGTAGATTGTAGATAGATTTATAGATTCTGTATCATTCCAATCACAATTCCCCATCAAATGATTGAAATTCCTTCAGCCCATCACTTGGAATGTGCCCATCACTCTTCAGTGATGGGCACACTTCCCTTCACACTAACTCAACTGGTCTCTAAGATGGTTACCTCTGATACTGATATAGTGGGTCATTAGGTGGTGAATGCATTTGAGGTAGGCACATCCATTTCCTTTGTCGAAAGGTGTTGAAGATGCAATCTCCAGTGGTCGTATTAGGTATTTGAAATATTTTTCAAAACCGCTTCATCGCTGAAAATTTATAACCTTTTAACGTTGAACATTTTGGATGACATAACAAATCCAGACTGCAGAAGCTGGTAAAGTTTTCACCAAGAAATTCAAACTCGTTCACATTTTACAAACAAATAACCAACTAAACCTAATCTAACTCACAGAACTCTCTTTTGAACTTAATAAACTAACCAAAAACGATGACTAAATAGCTCCCATTGTTATTTTCCACGAGTCAATTACGTTCAATTAGTTTACATCATCAATTATTGCTCTAATGGTTCTACCACATTTTCCAAACACTAAGTAACCCATTTATGAACCATTGCAGCCCATTTTTGAACAAAGAGCTCCCAGATGCCTGGTTAAATGGGCCCATTACCGGCTTCAACCGCTGACGAATCGTCCGAATTAACCAACTCGGCCCTTCTGTAAATATAAAATTGGGTAATTTGGGGTAATTGACGTGGAGAATGAGTTGCAACATTGAAACGAGTACAGCTTGTTCAACAGACACTGAACAGAGTACAGCTTGTTCAACAGACACTGAACAGAGTACAGCTTGTTCAACAGACACTGAACAGAGTACAGCTTGTTCAACAGACACTGAACAGAGTACAGCTTGTTCAACCGACACTGAACAGAGTACAGCTTGTTCAACAGACACTGAACAGAGTACAGCTTGTTCAACAGACACTGAACAGAGTACAGCTTGTTCATCAGACATTGAACAGAGTACAGCTTGTTCAACAGACACTGAACAGAGTACAGCTTGTTCAACAGACACTGAACAGAGTACAGCTTGTTCAACAGACACTGAACAGAGTACAGCTTGTTCAACAGACACTGAACAGAGTACAGCTTGTTCATCAGACATTGAACAGAGTACAGCTTGTTCAACAGACACTGAACAGAGCACAGCTTATTCAACAGACACTGAACAGAGTACAGCTTGTTCAACAGACACTGAACAGAGTACAGCTTGTTCATCAGACATTGAACAGAGTACAGCTTGTTCAACAGACACTGAACAGAGCACAGCTTGTTCAACAGACACTGAACAGAGTACAGCTTGTTCAACAGACACTGAACAGAGTACAGCTTGTTCAACAGACACTGAACAGAGTACAGCTTGTTCAACAGACATTGAACAGAGTACAGCTTGTTCATCAGACACTGAACAGAGTACATCTTGTTCATCAGACACTGAACAGAGTACAGCTTGTTCATCAGACACTGAACAGAGTACAGCTTGTTCATCAGACACTGAACAGCCTACAGCTTGTTCTTCAGACACTGAACAGACTATTTCTCCCATCTTTTCTTATTCCCCAAGTCCGTTCATTCTATTTTATATTCACAGCCACGAACAACAAACAATTCATCAGTTTTACAATCTTGCCACTTAAATCAAACCTTTTGTTTTAAAGTGTTTTTGTGTGAGTATTTAGAGCGAAAACACCTTCCAGTTAAACCAACACAAACCAATATACCTTCCAGCCATACCCTCACCTTCCAGTCACACTTACACCGTCCGTTATACCTTCCAGTAACACCTTTACCTTCCAGTTATACCTTTTATAGCGTCTGTGTCTTTGTTTTTAGAGTCTAAGTAGAGGAATACGCTGAGTGGAATTCATAATTGCCACAGAAAGCATCCGTGCTAATGTCTGGAATGAACTTAGCCTCCTGGAGTGTAGGTATAGCCTCATCATATGGAGGGAAAGAACTGAGCCTCCTGGAGTGTAGGTATAGCCTCATCATATGGAGGGAATGAACTGAGCCTCCTGGAGTGTAGGTATAGCCTCATCATATGGAGGGAATGAACTGAGCCTCCTGGAGTGTAGGTATAGCCTCATCATATGGAGGGAATGAACTGAGCCTCCTGGAGTGTAGATATAGCCTCATTGTATGGAGGGAATGAACTGTGCCTCCTGGAGTGTAGATATAGCCTCATCGTATGGAGGGAATGAACTGAGCCTCCTGGAGTCTGGAACATCATTATAAGGAAGAAAATACCAAGCGTTCCAGTTACCCTAAAATGAAAAAATGTTATCCTACCTACCAAACTATTTTAGGTTCATCTTGGATACCAGAGTTGATTATATTCCAAGGATACAAATCGTATCCATGATACTCTTCACAAATCGTATCCATAATACAGATTGTTCCAGGGTTGATTATATTTCAAGGAAATAAATCTTCTCCAAGATGGTGTTTATACTGCAAGCTAAGTTATGATAATATCCAAGCAGCAAGGCTCATTTTAGTCTTTTTATTGCTTGATATTAGGCCTTAGGGATGCACTCGAGTTAGAGTGTTTTCATATCATTATATTCTAAGTGGATACCGTCAAAGTTATTAAAAAAATAGACTCTAATCTATTCTGGAGAAGCACTTGAGATGCAGATTAACTTTTACCTGTATAGTTAAAAGGTGATGGCTTCATTGCCTAAAGCGCGGAACTTTAATGGAACGGTGGAGTAGGGTAAGTTACGGATTATCGGTCAGATCCAAATCTTCGGTCATATAAGAAAAAACAATAAAATAATATCTCTCTTTTTTTGGTATCCATGATACCTGCAAGTATCATGGATACCAATTAAAATTACTTAATAATTATTTTTCGTTTTTTTTTTTCTTGTATGACCGAAGATGTGGAACTGACCGATAATTCGTAACTTACCCTAATAGATGAAAAGGGTGCAATCATCTATGGCCCCACCATAACTTTCCCCTCTTAATCTTCTATGGCTCCACCATAAGTTTTTCCGCTTCAAATTATTAATTTAAATATACACGTATTTTAATTACAGTTTGTACAAGTTTTTCACAAATAGTTTTTCAGCCGATAGTACCCATGTTTGGAGTCAAAGTGCCTGACTGTACATTGTCTTATTTAATAACAGTTTGTTCCTTGTAATAAACATAGTAATAAAATCTGCAGACAAACACCGTTAGGAAGATCTATGTGTATGTGTTCGAAATGAAATATGTGATGGATAAGACATATGTTGCTAGGCTGGAGAACATAACTTTCGTAATACTCTATTTTGCTCTTATAGAACGTATGAAATAATTCATTTTCGAAAAAAAATATTATTTTTATTCTGAACAAACTTATCTTGTGGAAAAACTTTATTATAATCTGATTTAATTTTCTCATTATATTTTAGATAGCAAATTTATTAATATTAATTAAAATCATGAATATCTACACTACTAACAATATTTATAAAAAATGTGTTCAATAGCTTCATCCCGTGTAGTTTATTTAATAATATTGATATATTTAATTATTTCTGCTTCAGTTCATTATTACGTACATGAAAAGCATAACGTTTTCGCATTGTCTTGCAATGCCTAGATATGTTACCGAACTGAAACACGGATGTAAAAACATGTTCCCGAGTGTTTCAGTAGAAAGTTATGCACCCGAACTGTCACTACAACTCACATTTAATGGTTAGAAGAAGGGATGGAAGAAACTTGAGGTGTAGAGGTGTAACTGTGGAGGTGTAACTGTGGAGGTGTAACTGTGGAGGTGTAACTGTGGAGGTGTAATTGTGGAGGTGTAACTGTGGAGGTGTAACTGTAGAGGTGTAACTGTAGAGGTGTAACTGTAGAGGTGTAACTGTGGAGGTGTAACTGTGGAGGTGTAACTGTGGAGGTGTAACTGTAGAGGTGTAACTGTAGAGGTGTAACTGTAGAGGTGTAACTGTGGAGGTGTAACTGTGGAGGTGTAACTGTGGAGGTGTAACTGTAGAGGAATTGCTTCTCATTCTAATTTCATTTTACAAATTATTACATCAACTGTAATTATATTTATTTTTCACATAATATTTCTCATTTCCACATTTAGCCACATTTCTTCCTTAATTCCTTTAATTATTCCCTTTTTCTCTAATTATATCCTAATATAGAAGATCTGGAGGACCCTTTGCCCTTTAAATCCCCCTTCTATCCTCTATTTTTAGAAGTTCTAATGTCCTTAAGTCCTCTAAAGGTCCTGGGATCATCGCCTCTAAAACATATTCACCGCCTAATTGTATAAAGTCTTAGGGAATAGCTCTGCATGTTCTGTGAAAGGGTATATACTCAATTACCGTTCTTTTTCACATTCACTGTCACTGCATTTTAACTTATTAGTAGGGTTGTGACTATATGCTTAGATCATGAAAATATTATAGACGGAGAGAATTAAAGAGTATTGAATGGTTCTACACCAGCGGTATATAGTATTCGATACCATTTCATTTCATCTGTGAGTTTCTTAAGATCTATGATTTTAGAAGCATATTGTCAAAACCCTTATTGTGATAAAAAGTGAAGTATAAAAAGATTTAATTGTGAATTTTAATGATTCTACATTTTTTATATACCTATGTAGAAATAAATCAAAAAAATTCTCACGTATCTATCACAGACACACAATGTGAAGTATCCTAGATACCACCTTTTCAGTGTCTATATATTCACGTATCACAGATACACAATGCGAGGTATCCTCGATACAACAACCATTTCAGCGTCTATAGATTTTGCCGCTACGAATATTGTTAGAATTTTTCTGTGGGATTTGTGGAAATATCGTGGAATTTCTTCCCATTCATCCGTACTGCGATGATACACTTTTATGGAACTGAAATGCCATGGCGCACCCATCAAAAGACTCTGGAAATCTATTTGTATATATATATATATATATATATATAAGAATGTATGTATAGACATTCTTTGAGGTCTGTAGACGTAAGGCTTTTTCTTTGGCAAATAGAGTTCTTTTTACGGGATAGGCGGTAAAATTTTAAGCTGGTGTGCTTTTGAAATGTCTGTGGAATTATTTGCTGAGTTCTGGGGAAATTTGGGTATTGAATGTTTTGCTGTGGGATTTTCTTTGGTGATGTGGAATGGGGAAGGTATGGTACTTCATTACTTTTTCTCTGAAATGCAGTAAGTGATTTTCCCTGGAGTGAAATTATCGATGAAAAATTATTAATATTTTTCACTATTTAATTTTCTTACACTTTTCGTTGTTGTTTTTTTAATATTATTTACGTTTCACTTTTATAATCTATTTTTATTCCATTCATCACTCTTAACAATCTTCTTCATCCTGAGTTTGAAGGTGACAATTTTTTAAAGTCTATTCGACGTCCAACACTCTTAGGTCTATTCAACGTCAGAAACACAAACTTTATTCGACGTAATTTTCGAATTTTAAAGTATATTCGACATAAACGACTCAAAAGTCTATTCGACATCAGACACATAGTTCATTCTACGTCATAAGTTCAAAGGCTGTGCGACGGCAAACTAAGTTCTCAATTTCTGTCGAGTGTACTTCAGTCGCTACTTCTCCTTTTTCGCAAATTAATTTGACTTGCTCTGCCTTTTATAACTCATAATGTGGAACTCATTTTCTGTTCGATTCATAGTTCGAGTGCTCATTTGTTCGAGTTGATTGGTTATGATGCACATGAGCTTTGAGCGTTAATGTACATATGAGGTACCTACGTATATGTATGTGCAATTATTACGGTTGTGATAATATGCTTTAAAATCATAGATATTAGGAATATCTTAGACGAAATAAAATGGTATCGAATACTTTATTATATTCGATACATTTTCATTTTGTCTATGATATTTTATGATCTATGATTTTAAAACATAGTGTCACAACCCTTTTTATTAGTCATTTTTTTAAAATCATAGATCTTAAGAATATCACAGACGAAATGAAATGGTATCGAATACTATATACACCGCTGGTGTAGAACCATTCAATACTCTTTATAATACAATCCGTCTATAATACTTTCAGGATCTATGATTTTAAAAGCATATTGTCACAACCCTAGCAATAACATGCATATTATTTGATAAAAACGCAAATTAAATTTTCAACTATTTAAGTTCACTAAAATATGCATATACATCAAAATGGTCCTAAAAATTATAATTCATTCATTTCAAAAATATGAAAATGTATTTATGTAGTTTTATTATTAATTTTACATTTTTAAATGATAATATTCTTTTAAACATTAAAATTGTTTTTTTTTAATTTCACCTATATGTTTATATTATTATTTAATCATATACTTCACCATTCTCTATTTTATATTAAACTCTTCAGTTTATATTACTTCAATAATTAAAACTCTCGAAAAACAATTTAAACGCGAGATAAACAACCCTCCTCTTGTTTTATGAGAAGGGTTTTATTTTTTATCTCTTCACTAATTAAATATATTATGTTGTGTTCTTCAGGATAAATAGTCAGAGTTTGATGATAATATTATTTATTTCAACTTCCCCTCCCTCTCGATCGCTGTGTGAGGAAAAATGCTCCCCAGTTTGCAGAAGCTGGTGGAATTGAACATTTATTTTAATTAATTGGTGAAATAGAAATAATAGAAAAAATTATGGGAAAAAAATTATGAAAAAAAATTAAACTTTATTTCAAACTAATAATAGCTAAAATATTGAATTGTTAATTTGAAGTGGATACTCCGTATCCAGTCTACCTAACGCAATAAACCGTATCACGGATACTGATTTACAATGCACATTTATTTAATACTGAAAAGCTTCTAAGCTAACTTAGGTAAGCTATTCAGCAAAAGCTGTGATTAACTTTTAGCTTTTTATCTAGATTACTTTATAGAATCTTTCTAAACTATAATTGAAGTATGTTGAAGTAGACACTAGTTAGTATAGCATGTTTATTCTGCTCTAGAACAGATGAATAAAAATCTAAAGCTCTTAACTATATGCTATGATGAAATATTTTCATTTTAGTGGAAATTGTTTAATGTTTTCTTTTATTTATTTAGGTTAAAAAATGTTCAAGAAGATTTAATGAGTTTATTGGAATACTATTTTTATGATTATATTAATGTTTATATTTAGTATGTTTACAGATACGCCATTTGTAAATTGATGTCATTCTAAAATTTAATTTTTACTTGTATGCCCTGAATTAATTAATTAATTAATTAAAAACGAGAATTTTTTTAAAATATTTTTATTATATTTTTGTAAATGAAGTATTCTAAACAATAAAAAAAATCGGAAAATAAAAAATAAAAGTTCACAATTTTGCTTAGCGTACACTTGTGCTCTAATATAAGAAAGAAATTACCCGATCGTTTAAGGAAATTATCTGATAAAAACATCAAATGTATCACTTGAAAGGATATGTACATCACATTTGGACATTGCAAATAAAAACATTAAAAAAATTATCATCTGATCAAAATCCAAAATTCAATAATTCGAAACTCAAATTCCACATAAATTCCAATCTGTTGTCAATTCCAACTGTAATATTCTCATTCTGGAACTCGAACATTCCAGTCACAGATCAATGTGAAAAAATCATCTGCGAGATATCTGCATGAATTCTATCCCCTCCCGTACGAATAACACAGAGAAACCTAATTCAATTAACTCTCCTCGTAGGAATAGCATAAGAGTGGCATACACTTTTTAATAAATAAAAGTTAACAAGTCAATCTACTTGATAGGGTCATCGACGAGACGAATATTGAGAATTCTTTCGAACGAATAAGCAGACTATTGGAAATGCAAAGGCCTTTCTTTGGTGCTTCGGAACAAGGGGCAAATTATGTGCCGGATTAATATTTAGAGTCTCGTATTTCTTGTAGATGATTTAACCTAAAGTAAGTTACGGATTAGCGAACAGTATTTTCGTATACTTACGTATTGCCGTATATTTACGTGTTCCCGTACTGTTGCGTATTCCCGTACTGTTACGTTTTCCCGTACTGTTACGTATTCCCGTACTGTTACGTATTCCCGCACAGTTACGTAATCCCGTACAGTTACGTATTCCTGTACAGTTACGTATTCCCGTACAGTTACGTATTAACGTACAGTTACGTATTAACGTACAGTTACGTGTTCCCGTACTGTTGCGTATTCCCGTACTGTTACGTATTCCCGTACTGTTACGTATTCCCGCACTGTTACGTATTCCCGCACAGTTACGTAATCCCGTACAGTTACGTATTCCCGTACAGTTACGTATTCCCGTACAGTTACGTATTCCCGCACAGTTACGTAATCCCGTACAGTTACGTATTCCTGTACAGTTACGTATTCCCGTACTGTTGCGTATTCCCGTACAGTTACGTATTCCCGTACAGTTACGTGTTCCCGTACAGTTACGTGTTCCCGTACTGTTGCGTATTCCCGTACAGTTACGTATTCCTGTACAGTTACGTATTCCCGTACTGTTGCGTATTCCCGTACAGTTACGTATTCCCGTACAGTTACGTGTTCCCGTACTGTTGCGTATTCCCGTACAGTTACGTGTTCCCGTACTGTTGCGTATTCCCGTATAGTTACGTATTCCCGTACAGTCACGTATTCCCGTACAGTTACGTACTCCCGTACAGTTACGCATTCCCGTACAATTACGCATTCCCGCACAGTTACGTATTCCTGTACAGTTACGTATTCCCGTACTGTTGCGTATTCCCGTACAGTTACGTATTCCCGTACAGTTACGTGTTCCCGTACAGTTACGTGTTCCCGTACTGTTGCGTATTCCCGTACAGTTACGTATTCCTGTACAGTTACGTATTCCCGTACTGTTGCGTATTCTCGTACAGTTACGTATTCCCGTACAGTTACGTGTTCCCGTACTGTTGCGTATTCCCGTACAGTTACGTGTTCCCGTACAGTTACGTGTTCCCGTACTGTTGCGTATTCCCGTACAGTTACGTATTCCCGTACAGTCACGTATTCCCGTACAGTTACGTATTCCCGTACAGTTACGCATTCCCGTACAATTACGCATTCCCGCACAGTTACGCATTCCCGCACAGTTACGTATTCCCGTACACCACATTCACTAGTTTTTCGTTAAAACTGTTTCTCTAAGACAAGTGTTCAAACTCTTAAAATAAACACCCACTGTGACACGTTCTACCAAACTGACAGTTTATTTATATTATAAGTAACAAATTTAAGGTTGAAATTTCGCAACATAACCCCAATAGTTTCATTTAAAAGATGTGTTTAATGTGACATCTGGTACTCTGCATGGACTAACTCCCTACCAATGAAAATAAGCCCTTTTCCCATGCCTTCTTGTTTCAAAGAAGAGTTAGTATCGAAAACTCTTCATATGAACCTCTCGAGATGACACATTGCAGCGATATTGTTTGGAAATGTTGATCAACATTGCAGCGATATTGTTTGGAAATGTTGATCAACATTGCAGCGATATTGTTTGGAAATGTTGATCAACATTGCAGCGATATTGTTTGAAAATGTTGGATAACAATTGGATTACTATTGAATAACCATTGGATGATGTTGGATAGGAATATTCAATAAGCATTCTCGCAATATCGCGTTAACATTGCTACTATATTTTTGGGGCAATTTCTACCAAAATTGTAGTGACATTATCTTGAAATAAAGTTTTCTAAAATCAAACGAAATATTGAAACATATCCCCAAATTTCATATATTATTAAATTTCCATAAAAGAGTAAAAAGGTACTTGAAACTTCTAACCCTTCAAATTCTAAACCCCCCCCCCCCCCTCCAAACCCCACCAAATCAGTGCGTTGTATCAAGTACTCCCCCTCCATTTTTGGAAGTTTACGGCATCACATCGGCATATCGGGATTCACTTTGAGTTTCGGTGGAGCCAATTATTCCTAATTAGCTGCCCTTGCACGATGCACCGGACACAATATCGGACATTGCTCGGACACAATTAGAAACAGCAAACTCGATTGCAACAGACTTCATTTGGTGCTGCCTCCAATCAGCTGAAAAATAAGTCTCGGTATTGACTGCGTGAAGTACCTACAAAACAACACCTTCTGGACTAAGTCAAGGCCTGAATAGTAACAGATTGTATCAGCTTATGAAACGGTAGACAGGATACGCGTTATTTTTGGTAGACTATTTAGGATACGGTTTCTCTGGTAGACTGTTCAGGATATACGGTATCCCTGATACGGTATTCATAATTTATGTTCATAATTTGGTCTTACTTACTCCTAATATGGTTCTATTTATTGTATATTATTTATAATTTGCCTCTTGTATACTCTGGTTTCTTCTGATTAAATAACAATTGGAAAATTATTTGATTTAGAAATGACGATGACGATGTAACTTCCCATTGTTTATTATATTTCGAACAGCTGTATTATATTATATTCAAATTCCAGCTTGATGTACCAGATTCAACTTAGTTTAAATTGATAAATTATTTATCCATTGTTTAGGTTTCCGCATTTCAGAATAGTTTTTTTTTGATGGAAAGACCGTTATAGTATAGATGAACTCCTCTATAGTGAATAAATAGTCCTGAGTAAGAGAACTACCCTGTATAGTGAACAAATTTCCTTTGTAATCTGCCCCAACATGGTAATGCAGACTAAAGAAAATTTGTTCACTATCCGTGGTAGTTATCTTACTCAGGACTATTTATTCACTATGGAGGAGTTGTTTTTACACTATATATGGTAATTATCTAATTTAGGACAGTGAATTCCCTATAAGGGAGTTCACTATAGAGGAGTTCACTATTGAGGAGCTCACTATAGAGGAGTTCACTATAGAGGAGTTTACTGTAGAGGAGTTCACTATAGAGGAGTTCACTATAGAGGAGTTCACTATAGAGGAGTTCACTATAGAGGAGTTCACTATTGAGGAGCTCACTATAGAGGAGTTTACTGTAGAGGAGTTCACTATAGAGGAGTTCACTATAGAGGAGTTCACTATAGAGGAGTTCACTATAGAGGAGTTCACTATAGAGGAGTTCACTATAGAGGAGTTCACTATAGAGGTGTTCACTATAGAGGAGTTCACTATAGAGGAGTTCACTATAGAGGAGTTCACTATAGAGGAGTTCACTATAGAGGAGTTCACTATAGAGGAGTTCACTATAGAGGAGTTCACTATAGAGGAGTTTACTGTAGAGGAATTTACTGTAGAGGAGTTTACTGTAGAGGAGTTCACTATAGAGGAGCTCACTATAGAGGAGTTTACTGTAGAGGAGTTCACTATAGAGGAGTTCACTATAGAGGAGTTCACTATAGAGGAGTTCACTATAGAGGTGTTCACTATAGAGGAGCTCACTATAGAGGAGTTTACTGTAGAGAAGTTCTACTGTAGTTGGCCATGGCAATACTGACATATCAGAATCCGAGTAAGTCTTTTTTCGAAGGGAGCAAGGGGGGGGGGGACTGGATAGGAGATGAGTTGCTGAAATTGTGATTCCAGATAGCATTCGGAATGGTATTTTTCGTTAATTGATTTTGGGGAACTGAAGTCTGTGCATTAGATTCGAATCGTATGCACTGATTCGACCGAATGGAAACTATCACTACTTGAAATTCATGGGGATTTTGATACACTGAAAAATTACTGAGTTTTGTTTTTGATTTTGGGTAATTTACGAATTATTGGTCTGTCCAAATCTTCGGTCATATAAGAAAAACTGTATAATAGTAATTATGTAATTTCCATTTTATTTGGTATCCATGATACCTGCAGGTATCATGGATACCAATTAAAATAAAATTATTATTATATTGTTTTTTCTTATATGAACGAAGATTTGAAATTGTCCGATAGTACATAATTTACCCTACTTTAAATTTTCGTTCGTTTTTATATTTAAGTATCTATTATATTAGTTGATTATAAGTGAGTTAGGGAGCGTTAATTGCCTAGTTAGGAATATAATTAGGCTGAGGCAGGAGAGAGTTAAATTGAGTATTGATGAGCAACGCCTCTCATAATTTAGACCATAAAGACCTGCTCATCAAAAAATTGGATATTCTTAAAATGCTGAAAATTTTGTTTATATGTAATTAGGTGGGAGGTTTTAATATTAAAAAAAGAAACATATACAAAATAATTTATATAAAGCATTTATTAATAATTCATAAGATTCCTATTTCATAGGTATATAAATTTCAGTTTATACAATATTATATAATGAACTGAAGATTTCAAATATAATATTTTATTACATTATAATTATAATTTTTAAATTAATTAATTAATTTTTCAATTTAAATTATAGTTATAATTTATTTTACTGTGATAAAACTCGTAAAATATTAATTGTTGTTAGAAGTAACACTTAATATATTATTAAATAATATATTACCTCTTACGGCAATATTATATTATTATCATTTCGAAGTACATTAATTTAATATATATATATTAACTTTTTCTGCTTATATTATAAATTCATATGTTTCATTCCAAAGATACTCAAGCCTTTTTTTATCGTCCGTATCAGGCCAAGTTTATATCATGCATTAAAAGGAATTGTTTACAAATAAATGGCACCCTTATGCATGGGAATAATAGGAACAGAATTGTTTAACTTTTTATGATACATATTTATATATACATGCATATTTATTTTAAAATTTGGAATAATGGAAATTTTATTATTAAATTATAAAAAAAAATCTCGTTATCAAAGATTTAGTAATTAAAATAGTATTAGCAAATACCGTAGACTTTTTTCCTGATTTTATTATTTTATTGAATGATATATTATTCGTGAATTTTTGTATTTTTAACCATAATTTAAATATATGGTAATTGTTTTTTATTCATAAAATAAATATTCTTCTATGTTCACAATTCATATAAATTTCTAAAAATCTAAAGTATATATTTTCTATATTTAGATGTGCATGTTTATTTACTTTCTTACCAAGCTTGTTATCTAAGCGAATATTTTCACCCAATATTATATACAAGCGCTATCTCTTCCACTAGAGATGTGCTGTCATTTTTCTTGTTATTCTTGTTATTTTTGTTGTTATTCACATGGTCTAACGAAGACTTTCTTCGATTTTTCGATAGTTGCTTCAAAAGAACCCCCCCCCCCCCCCCGATTATTTAGATATGGGAGAAGTGATGAAGTGGGGGATGTGGTGGGGGGGGGCTGATATATCGACACAATAGGGGGTAAGTTCTGAGTTATCGGATGGTTACACATTTTCGATCATGTAAGAAATGTATTTAAAGTATTTAACTTTTTGTTTAAAAGATAAATATTACCATATGATCGAAAATGCGGAACCGTCCGATAACTTTGAACATACCCTAGTACGTTATCTTTATCTTTGTTTTTCATTTGAATATAGTTAAAGTTAGTTTTTATTATCAAATTTAGATAAAAATGATAACGAATTCTTCACTCGTAATTTTTTTACAAGTACGAAACGGTAAATGAAAATAAATAATTATCTATACTAATAATTTCCTTAGTGTCTTTATTTATTTGGCGTCCGCTTTTACACTACGGGTATTAAACCTGAAGAATGTAACTATGATACGCACGGAAATATATTGACTTGATATTTAAATTCACCCGTTTTTATTCAAATTTTAAATTTATTTAATCTATTAAGTGAATTAGACTATGCAAAGAATTAAATTTTAATTGAATTCATTAAAAGTAACTTAATAACGAGAAATGAATTGGTTCAGATGATGACCCGTTATTTTTGACGGGAAAGTACACTAGTTACAAATAAATAACTAATATTTCTTTCTTTCTTTCACAGGGAACAGTTTTACGACAGGTGAGGCTCTCTAATTTCTGCTGAGTCATGGTAAAGTATATTAAACATAGTTAGTAAATTGAAGAAAGGAGAAACTGTGTTATAGTTTTTATTTATATTTTTTATAATTTTATTTTCTATTTTTTTTCGATTGGCAATTAGGTATAAAAATCTTTTTCAATTTTTTTTCTAGAAATAATAATTAAATTGATAATTTTCCAACGGTTATTCTTTTAAAATTGGTATCCATGATGCATTGCCATTAAAACTGGTATCCGTGATACCATGCTATTAAAGTTGGTAGCCCTGATGTAATGCTATTAATGATGGTATCCCCGATACAATGTCATTAAAGTTGGCATCCATGATACAAAGCCATTAAAGTTGGTATCCATGATGCAATGCCATTAAAGTTGGTATCCATGATGCAATGCCATTAAAGTTGGTATCCATGATGCAATGCCGTTAAAGTTGGTATCCATGATACAATGCCATTAAAGTTGGTATCCATGATGCAATGCCATTAAAGTTGGTATCCATGATGCAATGTCATTAACGTTGGTATCCATGATGCAATGCCATTTAAGTTGGTATCCATGATACAATGCCATTAAAGTTGGTATCCATGATGCAATGCCATTAAAGTTGGTATCCATGATACAATACCATTAAAGTTGGTATCCATGATACAATGCCATGAAAGTTGGTATCCCTGATGCAATACCATAAAAGTTGGTATCCATGATGCAATACCATTAAAGTTGGTATCCCTGATACAATACCATTAAAGTTAGTATCCCTGATACAATGCTATTAAAGTTGGTATCCATGTTACACTGCCATTAAAGTTGGTATCCCTGATAAAATATCATTAAAGTTGGTATCCACATTACTATTGCAGTTGGTAGCCGTGATGCAATATTGATGACGTCATCAAATGACACTGTCAAAGGATCGCTGTCCCTTTGTAATTTCTGCTGAGTCATCTAGTCTAACTTTGTGCCAATTGTCACCTGAAGACTTTTCATTGGAACACTTTTTTTTTTTTTTGGGGGGGGGGTATTTTGCTGATAAAAAGAAAATCATTGAGTGTGTTGAATTATAAATTAGAGCTTTGTGGAAAATGTCATTTTGAAAAACTTTTATGACGTCACGTCCATGAGCCAATGGGAGGAAAGAACTAAAATGGATTATTAAGTTTATTTTTCTCTATTTATATTTAAAATATTTTACCATTGGAGACAATCAATTCCGTTGCGTCAATTTTAAATTAGACAAATATCAGTATTTCTAGTTAAGTATACACTATACACTCTTTCAATAGTACTTGTGTATACTTCGCAGTGTGGAGCTACGTAGGCAAGTGTTTGAATGTTTAATTGTGTGTAGTTATGAGTGTATACTTTCAAGTGTGCTTGTAAAAGTGTGTGTATACTTCCAAGTGTATGTGTATGGGTGTGTATACTTACAAGTGTATGTGTACAGGTGTGTATACTTCCAAGTGTATGTGTACAGGTGTGTATACTTACAAGTGTATGTGTACAGGTGTGTATACTTACAAGTGTATGTGTACAGGTGTGTATACTTACAAGTGTATGTGTACAGGTGTGTATACTTACAAGTGTATGTGTACAGGTGTGTATACTTACAAGTGTATGTGTACAGGTGTGTATACTTACAAGTGTATGTGTACAGGTGTGTATACTTACAAGTGTATGTGTACAGGTGTGTATACTTACTAGTGTATGTGTACAGGTGTGTATACTTACAAGTGTATGTGTACAGGTGTGTATACTTACAAGTGTATGTGTACAGGTGTGTATACTTACAAGTGTATGTGTACAGGTGTGTATACTTACAAGTGTATGTGTACAGGTGTGTATACTTACAAGTGTATGTGTATAGGTGTGTATACTTCCAAGTGTATGTGTATAGGTGTGTATGCTTCCAAGTGTATGTGTACAGGTGTGTATACACACAAGTGTACATGTAAAAGTGTGTGTCTGTGTGTAGTTGCGTTCATATGCCCCAAGTGTTCGTGTTCCTGTGGTAATTAGGTTGATAAATGATGACGTTTCAATCATAGAGACAAGTCTCGGGCAGATTGTTCGGTACATTTTATCAAGCCATTGCATGACTCCTTCAACTGGTGGAATGTCTGAAGGATATAGGGTGAGTCACGAGTTATCGAACGGTCACACATTTTCGAAATCATATGAAAAAGTATATAATAATTTATATTTAACTTTTAGTCTAATTAGTATTGAAGTTAAATCAAAATTATTATATTAATTAATTATTGTCTTTTAATAAAAAACAAAATACGCTTTTTATGATCGAAAATGTGAAATCGTTCGATAATTTGGAGCTAGCCCTATATCGTTTATTTTAAATTGAACAATATATTATAATGTTTATAATATTGTAAATTTTGGAGAATTTAGATATTTTTATGACTTTCACATTTCTATACTTTTTTAGAAAAATATTTATTTTACTTGAAGTTATGACGTTCCAATTTATATTATTTTAATTATTATAATTATGAATAATCGCCATAACTATAATGATTTACATTAGAAAGAAATATTCATTTATCAAAATATTCAATGTAGCAAATAATCACAATATTCGGTCACACTAGGCGGCTTGCTTGGTCGCCAAGAGGTCACACCATCCCCTATGCATTTTGTATTCCCCATCTAAACCCAAGAGAGCAATTTAACTTTAACCCATTCGCTCCACTCGAGTGACTTTCTAACCCACTCAATTCACCTCTCCAATCCCACTCATTTTTATACGTCAGTCATCGCTTCAGTTTTGTCATCATTGTTTATATTGATTGAAATTCACTGAAGAAATGGCAACTGTGAAATAGTCAACTTAGATATTAGAATTTAAAAACATTTACAAGTACAAATGCAAATAATCTGTTATAAAAAGCGTTAGGATAATATTAGTATTTAAATTTTACTTGATTTTTATATGTTTATATTATTTTTTCTTGGATTGGTATGCGATTATTTTTTTTAATTGAAATTAACTACATATTCGAGTCATTTTAATTGATAAAGAAAAATATGCGATAAATTTTATTGTACATAAAAATTAATCAAAATACGTGTTGATAAGTTTTATAGTTTTAAGAATTTAATAAATCATTCAGGATAATTTTTTATACATTAGGATATTAAGAGTGATGTCTTCAATCAATAAACTCCCTTTTTCAACACATTCTTCCATATAAAAATTACAGTACGTTATATTTCAATCCTTCAAAAGAGAAAAAAGAGGTCCTCAACATTCCCCACTAAAGTGTCATCCCCAAGCGTCTCCCTAAGTTTCTCCCTAAGTGTCATCCCCAAGCGTCTCCCTAAGTGTCTCCCTAAGTGTCTCCCTAAGTGTCTCCCTAAGTTTCTCCACTTATCTATCATTATGTATCATCATCATTGCGGAAGAATGCTGTGATCAGCAGTTTTTTTCCTGGCGATGCGGAAGATCAATCTCCTTCTCCCGCGCGTCTCAACTTTAGAAATTCCTCTTCGCTTAACAATCTCCATGTCTTTTATATCGTAAATTTGTCGTCGTAGCAAAAATTACTGAAGAAAACTTGTTTGGTCCTAACATTGAATTAATATTGATATTAGGATATTATTTGGGTTCAGTTTGATTTTTTAATATAATGATTCACTGATGAATGTGAAAATATTAAATTTAGTATTCATCATTTGATAATTAATAAATTTGTAATATATTTTGTTGAAATTAATAAACTTTTTCAATTATCTATAGCCGATGAAATTTCACTTAACATCATTTGTTGCTCCAAAATAAAATAAATGATCACATTCAAAATTATTAAACATTTGGTAATTATTTAATACAAAAGTAAATATTTTTTTAGTAAAGTCGGTTGACTTTTGGTCATAATATAGAACTTCAAAATAAATAAAATATTATTAGCAAAATCCGTAGACTCTTAGTTATAATTTATACCTTAAGATAAATAGAATATTATTACCAAAATCCTTAGACTTTTAGTCATAATTTAGAATTTTGAAGTGAATAAAATATTAATAACAAAATCCGTAGACTTTTGGTCATAATTTAGAACTTTAAAGTAAATGAAATATTATTAGCAAAATCCCTAGACTTATGGTCATAATTTAGAACTTCAGAAGTAAATCAAATAATTACTTCCATATCGAACACTCTTCTGCATAGTTTTAATTGTTGTTTAGCTATTAATAAATATTATTAAAACTTATTTTACTTTTCTCTTCTCTGTTTGGCAGTTGTGTAAAGTTTATTTAATTGATTTAGGAATAGATGAAGTTCGAGAGATTTATTTCTAAAGTTTCTGATTTAGAAATTTCTCCTCCATTTATTTTCCAAACAACCGGAATGTTGATGGCAAAACTTTCAACAAATTGCCAAAATTACTAACATTTTTCATGAAACCTCGGCTATTGAATTGTCTGCTAGTTTTAACTTTTATATATAAAAATTTGCAATAATATTTAAATTAATAATATCGATTAGAACGAAGATAACAACATTTCTAAATATATATTTATAAATTTAATATCGAGAAATTTACTAATTCATAGCGATTACTAATTTTTATTCTGCTGAAGTTATTTCCTATTTTATTTTCCATAAGGTTGAATATCTATTAAATTTATTAACATAATAGCCTTTACATCATTTTCTATAGTTTTTATAACCCCTATACCGAGTCAAAGACTTTTCGTCTTTTTCTGAAAGGCGTAACGTACGACAAAACACAAACACAATTAGCATAAAAATTTACTGTACTAATTATAATCAAAAACTATTATTTACTTATTAATATTTCAACACTATATATTAATTATTTATATAATTGATTAAAATTCCACATTGCTTTTTAATCATTATACCAAATATCGAAATACAGTTAAAACATAAACAATTCGAAAAGCGTAACGTACGTACGAAACACAAACACAATTAGGATTAAATACTTATACACATTTAATTCAATGCTCTATTATTTATTACTGTTATTACATCAGTCATCTTTTAAAAGATTTCAAACTCGACAAATCTTCTGACGTAAACTTCGCTTCTTTCTGCATTTGAAAATCCTTTGAGTAATAATACTGTACCTAAAAACTCTAACAATAAAAAGAACTTTGAAAGGTTTTTCACTCCACTAAAATATTGAAGGAAATTCTAAAGATGTTCAGTTTGTCCATTACTGCAAGATTAAAAGTTTATATTTCTGTGATATGTTTTGAAATGACTCCGCCATCTCTTAATACATTTATTATAGCAGAACTCCTCTATAGTGAACTCCTCTATAGTGGACTCCTCTATAGTGAACTCCTCTATAGTGAACTCTTCTATAGTGGACTCCTCTATAGTGGACTCCTCTATAGTGGACTCCTCTATAGTGAACTCTTCTATAGTGAACTCCTCTATAGTGGACTCCTCTATAGTGAACTCCTCTATAGTGAACTCCTCTATAGTGAACTCCTCTATAGTGGACTCCTCTATAGTGAACTCCTCTATAGTGAACTCTTCTATAGTGAACTCCTCTATAGTGAACTCTTCTATAGTGAACTCCTCTATAGTGAACTCTTCTATAGTGGACTCCTCTATAGTGAACTCTTCTATAGTGAACTCCTCTATAGTGAACTCTTCTATAGTGGACTCCTCTATAGTGGACTCCTCTATAGTGAACTCTTCTATAGTGAACTCCTCTATAGTGGACTCCTCTATAGTGAACTCCTCTATAGTGAACTCCTCTATAGTGAACTCCTCTATAGTGGACTCCTCTATAGTGAACTCCTCTATAGTGAACTCTTCTATAGTGAACTCCTCTATAGTGAACTCTTCTATAGTGAACTCCTCTATAGTGAACTCTTCTATAGTGGACTCCTCTATAGTGAACTCTTCTATAGTGAACTCCTCTATAGTGAACTCTTCTATAGTGGACTCCTCTATAGTGGACTCTTCTATAGTGAATGTATATTCCTGAGCAGGAAAACTACCCCGTATAGTGAACAAATTCTTTTTAGTTTGCCATAAATGGGCATCAGTTTTAGAAACTCGTTATTTCAATTGGTATCCTTGATACTTGGAGGTTTTAAACAACGAGTTTTCTAAAACCTGATCACCATTTTATGTTAGACTAAAGAAAACTGGCAGACTAAAGAAAACTTGTTCACTATACAGAATAGTTCTCTTACTCAGTACTCTACATTCACTATAGAATAACTCTATTGTAACAAATAAAATACTCACTTTTAAGTCAAATCTACTCACTGTCTCACTGATAGTGAGACAGTGTCTTTCAACAGTGAGACAGTGTCTGTTAACAGTGAGACAGTGTCTGTTAACAGTGATACAGTGTCTCTTTACAGTGAGACAGTGTCTTTTTACAGTGAGACAGTGTCTCTTTACAGTGAGACAGTGTCTTTCAACAGTGAGACAGTGTCTGTTAACAGTGAGACAGTGTCTTTTTACTGTGAGACAGTGTCTCTTTACAGTGAGACAGTGTCTTTTTACAGTGAGACAGTGTCTTTTTACAGTGAGACAGTGTCTTTTTACAGTGAGACAGTTTCTCTTATCAGTGAGACAGTGTCTTTTTACCGTGAGACTGTGTCTCTTTACAGTGAGACAGTGTCTCTTTACAGTGAGACAGTGTCTTTTTACAGTGAGACAGTGTCTCTTTACAGTAAGACACTGTCTCACTGATAGTGAGACAGTGTCTTTCAAAAGTGAGACAGTGTCTTTCAACAGTGAGACAGTGTCTCTTAAAAGTGGGACAGTGTCTCGTTACAGTGAGACAGTGTCTCTTAACTGTGAGACAGTGTCTCGTTACAGTGAGACAGTGTCTCTTAACAGTGAGACAGTGTCTCTTAACAGTGAGACAGTGTCTCTTTACAGTGAGACAGTGTCTCTTTACTGTGACACAGTGTCTATTTACAATGAGACAGTGTCTCTTAATAGTGAGACAGTGTTTCTTTACATTCATTGAGACAGTGTCTATTTACAGTGAGACAGTGTCTCTTAACAGTGAGACAGTTTCTCTTTACAGTGAGACAATGTCTCTTAACAGTGAGACAGTGTCTCTTTACAGTGAGACAGTGCCTCTTTACAGTGAGACAGTGTCTCTTAACAGTGAAACAGTGTCTTTTAACTGTGAGACAGTGTCTCTTTACAGTGAGACAGTGTCTTTTAACAGTGAGACAGTGTCTCTTAACAGTGCGACAGTGTCTCTTTACAGTGAGACAGTGCCTCTTTACAGTGAGACAGTGTCTCTTAACAGTGAAACAGTGTCTTTTAACAGTGAGACAGTGTCTTTTAACAGTGAGACAGTGTATTTTTACAGTGAGACAGTGTCTCTTAACAGTGCGACAGTGTCTCTTAACAGTGAGACAGTGTCTCTTAACAGTAAGACAGTGTCTCTTAACAGTGAGACAGTGTCTTTTAACAGTGAGACAGTGTCTTTTAACAGTGAGACAGTGTATTTTTACAATGAGACAGTGTCTCTTTACAGTGAGACAGTGTCTCTTAACAGTGAGACAGTGTCTCTTAACAGTAAGACAGTGTCTCTTAACAGTGAGACAGTGTCTCTTAACAGTAAAACAGTGTCTTTTAACAGTAAGACAGTGTCTCTTAACAGTGAGACAGTGTCTTTTAACAGTGAGACAGTGTATTTTAACAGTGAGACAGTGTCTCTTAACAGTGAGACAGTGTCTTTTAACAGTGAGACAGTGTCTCTTTACAGTGAGACAGTGTCTTTTAACAGTGAGACAGTGTATTTTAACAGTGAGACAGTGTCTCTTAACAGTGAGACAGTGTCTTTTAACAGTGAGACAGTGTCTCTTTACAGTGAGACAGTGTCTTTTAACAGTGAGACAGTGTCTTTTAACAGTGAGACAGTGTCTTTTAACAGTGAGACAGTGTCTCTTTACAGTGAGACAGTGTCTCACAACAGTGAGACAGTGTCTCACAACAGTGAGACAGTGTCTCACAACAGTGAGACAGTGTCTGTAAAAGTGTCTCTAAATAAATGGCATCTTTAATTATTTTCCAAAGTTTCAGTTCGAAGTTTCTTTCAGTAACTCAATTACAGTTATTTTCTTCATTTTCCTTTGCCCCCATAGTTGTCTGTCCCGTCACTTTTTTAATTCAGGAGTAAATAACAACGTAAAAAGTTTTGACATACATACAAGATGTCTACAGTGTCTACAGGCCTCTATCTACAGTGTCTACAGGCCTC
The DNA here is from genome assembly GCA_947561585.1 of Caprella mutica. Taxonomy (NCBI): domain Eukaryota; kingdom Metazoa; phylum Arthropoda; class Malacostraca; order Amphipoda; family Caprellidae; genus Caprella; species Caprella mutica. The sequence continues at coordinate 48,187 of CANNZV010002040.1, read as the reverse complement.
TAACTACAGTGTCTACAGGCCTCTATCTACAGTGTCTATAGGCCTCTAACTACTGTGTCTACAGGCCTCTCTATCTGCAGTGTCTACAGGCCTCTAACTACTGTATCTACAGGCCTCTAACTACAGTGTCTACAGTCCTCTAACTACAGTGTCTACAGGCCTCTAACTACTGTGTCTACAGGCCTCTAACTACTGTATCTACAGGCCTCTAACTACAGTGTCTACAGGCCTCTAACTACTGTGTCTACAGGCCTCTAACTACAGTGTCTACAGGCCTCTAACTACAGTGTCTACAGGCCTCTATCTACAGTGTCTATAGGCCTCTAACTACTGTGTCTACAGGCCTCTAACTACAAGTGTCTACAGGCCTCTAACTACAGTGTCTACAGGCCTCTAACTACTGTGTCTACAGGCCTCTAACTACTGTGTCTACAGGCCTCTAACTACTGTGTCTACAGGCCTCTAACTACAGTGTCTACAGGCCTCTAACTACTGTGTCTACAGGCCTCTAACTACTGTGTCTACAGGCCTCTATCTACAGTGTATACAGGCCTCTCTATCTGCAGTGTCTACAGGCCTCTCTATCTGCAGTGTCTACAGGACTCTCTATCTGCAGTGTCTACAGGCCTCTAACTACAGTGTCTACAGTCCTCTAACTACAGTGTCTACAGGCCTCTAACTACTGTGTCTACAGGCCTCTAACTACTGTGTCTACAGGCCTCTAACTACAGTGTCTACAGGCCTCTAACTACTGTGTCTACAGGCCTCTAACTACTGTGTCTACAGGCCTCTATCTACAGTTTCTACAGGCCTCTAACTACTGTTTCCACAGGCCTCTAACTACAGTGTATACAGGCCTCTAACTACTGTGTCAATAGGCCTCTATCTACAGTTTCTACAGGCCTCTAACTACTGTATCTACAGGCCTCTAACTACAGTGTCTACAGGCCTCTAACTACAGTCTCTACAGGCCTCTAACTACAGACTCTACAGGCCTCTAACTACAGTCTCTACAGGCCTCTAACTACAGTGTATACAGGCCTCTATCTACAGTGTCTACAGGCCTCTATCTACAGTGTCTACAGGCCTCTATCTAGAGTGTCTACAGGCCTCTAACTACAGTTTCTACAGACCTCTAACTACAGTGTATACAGTCCTCTATCTACAGTGTCTACAGGCCTCTAACTACAGTTTCTACAGGCCTCTAACTACAGTTTATACAGGCCTCTAACTACAGTGTATACAGGCCTCTAACTACAGTGTCTACAGACCTCTAACTACAGTGTCTACAGACCTCTAACTACAGTGTATACAGGCCTCTAACTACAGTGTCTACAGGCCTTATCATCTACAGTGTCTACAGGCCTCATCATCTACAGTGTTTACAGGCTTCACCATCTACAGTGTCTACAGGCCTCACCATCTACAGTGTCTACAGGCCTCACCATATACAGTGTCTACAGGCCTCACCATCTACAGTGTCTACAGGCCTCACCATATACAGTGTCAACAGGCCTCTAACTACAGTGTCTACAGGCCTCATCATCTACAGTGTTTACAGGCTTCACCATCTACAGTGTCTACAGGCCTCACCATCTACAGTGTCTACAGGCCTCACCATATACAGTGTCTACAGGCCTCACCATCTACAGTGTCTACAGGCCTCACCATCTACAGTGTCTACAGGCCTCACCATCTACAGTGTCTACAGGCCTCACCATCTACAGTGTCTACATTCCTCACCATCTACAGTGTCTACAGGCCTCACCATCTACAGGCCTTTTCATTTCCCTCTTGTGGTTCACGCTGTCATCTTCACTCTCTGTTCTGATTTATTTGACTGCCCTTTAGTTATTTTGGTCTGCAAATGGCTTTAAATGTGCCAAGGAGAGCAACTGGTGGTCAATAAATTAGGGACAAACTCCGTTCATTCTGGAAGAGGTTCATTTCGACTGATTTATCACCTTCTAAATTGAATAACTTAAAATAAAATTAATTCTTACATGTACGTTTTGTTTGATATTTTCAAATTATATTGACTCTAGTACGATATATGTTAAACAATATAGTTTTAATGTGTTTTTTAAACGTAATATAGATGGAAAAAGTGTAAACCGTAATAATTATCTCTTTTCACCTAATTTTTCCGAAGTTTCTTTTACATTGCATATAGAGTAGGCTCCGAATGATCGAACGGTTCTACTTTTCGATCATACGAGAAAATATACACTGTAATTATTATTTAGGTAGGTACTTTAATTGGTATCCATGATACTTGCAGGTATCATGGATACCAATTATAATAACTACCTAAATAATAATTACCGTATTATTTTTCTGATATGATCGAAGATATAGAACCGTTCGTTAATTCAGAATACACCCAATACATTTCCTTTCCGTTATTTTCACCGCAATATTCTATCGTAGCTACAAAAAGCACAGGATTAATTATCAACAGGCTTGGTGAGTATGTTGTTGTTTTTTGGCCGCAGTTACATGTACAACGGGGATATTAATTGTTTATTTTTTCCCTCGTTCTTGCCTGTTGCTGAAATATGAACATGAAAATTGTGAACATGAAAATTGTGAACATGAAAATTGTGAACAGGAAAAATGTGAACATGAAAATTGTGAACAGGAAAAATGTGAACAGGAAAAATGTGAACATGAAAATTGTGAACAGGAAAAATGTGAACAGGAAAAATGTGAACATGAAAAAAGTGAACATGAAAAATGTATTTTGTGGTTAGCATTTTTTTAAGGCACTAGGACTTTTCCCCGCCGGATCATTCCCCGCCGGACTTTTCCCCGCTGGATCATTCCCCGCCGGACTTTTCCCCGCTAGGACTATTCTCCGCCGGACTATTAAATTATAATTTTGATAAAACAAACCATTTATTAATAGAAAACACATTTTATTAACAGACTTACACAATAATACAGTCTTATTTTAGCTTTGATTTCCGTATGTGTCAATATTGGTCGTTTATATTTTAAGACTGTACATTCGTAAATTTGCATATAATTAAGATATGATACAAAGTTCAAACATTATAACAATTCTAATGGATTGCAAAATGTAGCAATTTAGTCTAAAAAGCTACGATTAATTCAATTTATTTCTGCTCTAAAGTTATACATATCGCGAATTTATTATTTTCTTTGCCAGTTATTATTAAAAATGTTCATCTATTTACTTCTAGTTCAAATGTATACTTTTCCAGAAGTATATATTTAATTGTAGTTTATTAATTTGACAATTAATATAATAGACTACAGAATTAATAATCCTACTATATATTTATTTATTACACTTAATATTGACTTCTTTTTATAGTGTATTTTTTCTATTATGCTTATTTAATATTTATTCCTTAAAGAACTTATACAATGGATTAACCATTATTATGAAAATACATAAGTTAGAGTGTAGAAATCCTTAAATCAAGACTTTTCAAGTAGTCAGATTTGAGGACGATTTAGATATAAAGTCGTACATTTTTTGAAAAGTCTCAAATGAAAACTAATTTTCGTAAAAGTAGGTAACTACAAAACGAGATCGGTTCAAGGAGTTGATTAGTGACCAATTTCCGTGCAACAAAGTTTTAAAAAATAATCCAAAAAATTGGCTAGTTGCGACGGGATTTCGATTTACAATTTCACGGCAATAGATTTAATGGTCAAAACTATTTTTTTAAACTAATTAAATAATCTTAATATTAAATTGTCTTCCAAGATTTAAATAAAAAAAAATAGGCGGGGAAAAGACCAGCGGGGAAAAGTCCGGCGGGGAATAGTCCGGCGGGGAATAGTCCAGGCGGGGATAAGTCCGGCGGGGAATACTCCTGCGGGGAAAAGTCCGGCGGGGAATAGTCCGTTTCCCTTTTTTAACATTTATTATTTATCATGTAAGTTTTATTATGTGCTTCTTTGTAGAATATGAGGAAGTAATGCGAAATATTGTATGACCGAAGATGTAGTACCTACCGATAATTTATAACCTACCCTAATAAATAATAATTGTCATAAACATATATCTCGCATATCCGAAAATGTGGAACTGTTCGATAACCCGTAACTTACCCTACATTTTATTTATTTTGATTTCTAATTCTCGTTTAAATCTTTCACCAACTAATTTCTTTTTCAGTTACAATGCCGGTGCAGCAGCTGCAGCAGGTCTCACCGTGGGTGCTCCCCCCAGACTCACTCCCCCACTCAAGAGGCCCCGCATGATGATCCCGATGAGGCAACAGCAACAACGGGCCCAGAGCCCAAAGAAGGTCGTACTACCCGGCCTGGAGGACCTGAGGACATACAGTGAGGGAAACTTATAGTGACCATAGGGACGACCTGTTTTCATGATAACATTGTAATATTTTTTGTAAAGGATAATTTTTTTCATTAAAGACAAAATTTTAAAATATAATTCAATTCATTAAATATTATTTAGTATTAAAACTCTTCATATATAAATTACAATCAATTGCTCGATCGACACAATCATAACGAGTTTAATTAACAGTAAAATATACGTTATTATAATCATTTATGAAAATTTCACCCATTTTTTTCATATAAAAATATAATACAGCATTATTATATTCATTATTAACATAAACACAAAATTTAACACATTTAATTTGTTTATTTTTCAGGCAGTCCCGATATTTTGATCTGTGGCAACTGTCGAGAACTGTTCAGTAATTTGGCTGATTTTCTGGAGCACAGGAAGCAGTACTGCAAACTCAGATTTACTTGCAAATGTTCTACCTTCACTTCACAGACTAGTGCAACTAGTGAGTACTGGTAGAGTGGTAGTGCAACTAGTGAGTACTGGTAGAGTGGTAGTACAACTAGTGAGTACTGGTAGAGTGGTAGTGCAACTAGTGAGTACTGGACGAGTGGTAGTGCAACTAGTGAGTACTGGTAGAGTGGTAGTACAACTAGTCAGTACTGGATAGAGTGGTAGATTATTTCATAAGTAAAGGTCATTTATAATTCCAAAAGTATTCAACCAAATTGCCTGGAATTTGGTGAACAATTTGATTAAATTTTGGGAGCGATCGGGTTAAAGGTCAAGGTCTTTCACAACTCAAGGAATACTAGATGGTCAAGGTCATTATCTTAATTTATTTAGACTATTTAATCTCTATCTTACCTAAACATCTCTTATCTCAGACGGTAAAACAGGAGAGGAGTCCGCTGCTCTGATGTGTGCTCTTTGTAAGGAGAATTTCTGCTCCCCCTGGGACCTGATGGTCCATGCCCAGGCAGCACACATGGTCAACATCTACCAACTGAGCAATAAAGACACCAATGGCTCCACTTCTTCACAGGTTAGATGGGAGAATGGGTGTAGTGAGCCGTACACACGTAGGGTTTTTTAAGTCTTTCCACCAGACTTTTTGCTAAGCTCCTCCTACTTTTTCCACGAGAATATAAGAAAAACGATATAAATATTATTTATTTCAGTTGGTAGGTATAAAATAATAGGTACTAAAATAACTAATAATTATATAGTTTTTCTTTTATTCTCGTGAAAAAAGTAGGAGGAGCTTAGCAAAAAGTATGGTGCAAAGACTTAAAAAACCCTACGTGTGTACGGCCCTTTAGTGAAATAGGGAGTCTTCTTTTGAGTAGCTAGCTAATTATTTTTGTAGTTGGTTTTATTAATTATTTTTAGTAACTAATAATTTTAGTGAATTTTAATTAGTTTTATCCAGTAGTTACTGAATGGTAATTAGGTATATGTAGTTTTATTTTATATTATTAATTGCTAGCAGTTTTATAGCTATTATTCTTAGCTATTATTCTTATTAATAATCATCTAGTAATGTTTTTAGTAACTATATTTTAGAAACTATTAATCAATTATCGATAATCATTTTAAGTAATTATTTTAGTAACTATTTTTAGCGACTAGCTATTAATTATTTTCGAGATAAATACTTTTAGTTTTATTCTTCCTCTTTACTAACTGGGTTCTGTTTCAGGAGGGCTCCACAGCGGGTGACTCCAAGGCTCCAAATGGAGATGAAGTCACCATGGAGGACTGCATTGAGAGCTCCTCCTCTTCCTCCTCTTCAGGCCTCCAGGAAAAAATAAAGGAGGTGGGGTAAATAAACGCTAAATATCCTTCTTTTCACACAGGGTAAGTTCCAAGTTATGGAACAGTTCCACGTTCCTCATAAATTAGAAATAACAAAAAAAAAATACCGAAAATGTGGATCCGTTCGATAACTCGGATTTTCCCCTGCTCTTAAATTATATTATATTATTATATTGAGCTCTGTATTTAAGAGCCTTTAGAATATATCCCACCTACTACGTAGTTTAAAATATAACCTTTCTTATTTTTAAATTTTACAATCAAAATATTTTGCCCTAAAAATTGTTGCCATCAAACTTTTTATCTTCGAAAAATTTTACCTTCAAAATTTTAACTTCAAAAATTTAAACCGAATTAAATTTACCGTCAAAAATTTTTACCTAAAATAATGATAGCTACCTTCTAATTCTTTATTTACCTCAATTATATCACTGCTCACAGTTGAAATAAACTTTGTCCATCTGCCTTACTAGTTATTTTCTTTTATTTACTAGCCTCTGGCCCATAATTACCTTCCATATTTCAACTGAAAGTTTTCCCCCAAAAGTTGTGTTGTTGTACCGCAGACTAATAACTTAATAACTTTGTGACACGTAATTACGGCACACTGTCCTTCCTTGGGCCCAGAAATAAATTCCTCTTTTCATTTCTCAAACGCCGTTGCTGTAATGGAAGGATAAATTCGATGAAAAAAGTATACAGGAGTGAGAGGCTGAAAAATCACATTTTGTTGATAAAAATTTTCATTTTGTAAGAAAAAAATTTGATTTTTTTATAAAATTTTAAGATTAATTTGAATAATAATCATCAAAAATAAATTTCGTGTACTTTAAGTTGAAGAGAAAACCCATTGATATTAATGTCTGAATATTTATTTTTTTAAAAACTTTGTATGAATTAGGATAAGTTACGAATTATCGGTCAGTACTACATCTTCGGTCACATAAGAAAAAAATTATATAGAAAATTATTATTATTAGATATCACTGTGTATTGTGCAATAGTAACAATTTTTATATTGTTTTTTCTTATATGACCGAAGATTTAGTACTGACTGATAATTCGTAACCTACCCTATATACATTTCATTTTCTCACAAATTGTTATTTTTTTTCAGAACGGTGTTTCAGTAGACCCCGAGTCAGTGGAGATGGTGAACGGGACTGGGTCTTTGGTGTCACCACAGGGGCTATCAGACCAACAGACAGAGGAGATGCTGGTCAAGTGCTAGATTTGACACATTTGGATGTGTTGAATAGATTTGACACACTTTGCTGTGTCAAATAGCCTCTACAGCTATTTGACACACTTTGGTGTGTCGAATAGATTTGACACACTTTGATGTGTTGAATAGATTTGACACACTTTGGTGTGTCGAATAGATTTGACACACTTTGGTGTGTTGAATAGATTTGACACACTTTGATGTGTTGAATAGATTTGAAACACTTTGATGTGTTGAATAGATTTGACACACTTTGATGTGTTGAATAGATTTGACACACTTTGGTGTGTTGAATAGATTTGACACACTTTGGTGTGTTGAATAGCGGCTAAGAGAATGGTTTGACACACACAAAAGTTTTATGTTTTAATTGTTAAATGCAATTAATTAGAAAGGGTTTTTTAAATTACAAATGAATGTCCCTTTTATACTTATTTAATACTCATTTCTAGTCATTTTTACTTTAAATGCTAAAATTTCTTTAAAAGAAATAATTAATATCTGTACATCGAAGGCTTTTAATTGAAACAGGGTAGGCTTAGTACTGTAAAATATCTACAGCTTTTTTAACATTTAATTTAGTATTTTACTGGTTTTCGCATAGATAGTTTAAAACACAGCCCAAATATTGTGATGCGCCGGTGTGTTGAATTCGGAGTCTTTCTTGGTCTAGGTTCTAGATATTAAATATTAGAACCAGTGAGTTAGTATCTAGATAGTAGAACCTATGACGACATATCCACAAGTTGCAATAATGATGACTAGGTAAGCTTCTAAATGATATCTAGGTACCTACATTTTCACGTCTAGTTTTGCTCCCGTAAGTTAAGTTGTTGTCGTTGTTTTGTGATCTAGTGAGTAGGGTTATGAGAAGTCAACTGTATTTACGTAGAAGTGGGTAAAAATAGTAATTGGTACCAATCTAATCCTTTCTATAAACCTCATTTAAATCTGATAACTTTTTCTTCAGTTACCGCTGAAATTTCTGTCGTTTTCTATACCGAACCTACGTTACTCATAGAAGAGTAGTGGATGGGTGACTGCGATATATCTGATTATATTTTCTTTCAGTGCTTTTGTATCTGTAAATTATTTTATGGTTCCTTTCACTATTTTTACCCACCTACTATTAGTAAATTTAACATATCAGTTAGGGTAAATGTATAGTTAAACCAGAGCTGTTAGATGTACCGTAAAAATATCGTACCTAAGGTTGTAACTTAACGAACTTTTGAAAAATTTAAAATATCTAAAATTGTATCCGATTAGTTAAGTGTATAGAAAATTTTAAGAGCTGTTAACCCTTCATTGTCTTGTGTCCCACACATGGTACATTTGCTAAATAATGATTTCTATTAAAAAAATTCAAATTTCCAGAACCATTTAAAAAATTGAACTATTTTCGGTTATCAATTTTTTAAGTTTTTAATATTGAAGGTGAAAAATTATTTAAGTAAAAATTAAAAAACAAATCGGAGCAATATAAACCATTTTGTTTCAAAGTCATTTACTTTATTTAATTTTAACGGCTTTGACTTTTTGTTATGTTTTAATCTACTATTTAAAATTACAAGTATAGATGTTGTGAATTAAGAGTAATCTATTTAAAGTCTAAGAAACCTAGAATAGACTTGTCGAAAATGTTTTCCTGAACAGTGGATGAGATTTCCATTGAAGGGTCGTACACACGCAGGGTTTTTTAAGTCATTCCACCCCACATTTTGCTAAGCTCCTCCTACTTTTTCCTCAAGACTTTTAAATGGTATCCATGATACCTGCAGGTATCATGGATACCATTTAAAATAAATACTAATTGTATCGTTTTTTCTTCTATAATTAAAAAGTCTTGTGGAAAAAGTAGGAGGAGCTTAGCATAACGTCAGGTAGAAAGACTTAAAAAACCTTGTGTGTGTACGGCCCTTAATCTGCACACTGTTCAGTAGACTATCTTCTTAGAACCTATAAAGTAAATAAATTTAATACTTCCTCTAATGTTAAAATATCTACACTTTACAATTATGCCCGATTACAAAGTTCAAAATTAAGAAATTCTTACTAAAAATCACGACCTACCTATTTCGCATCACTATTGAAAAATTTAACTTCTGAAATTACTAATTAAATTGTTGATATGATTTCTGGTGATAAAATGCAAGAAATTTTCTGTATTTAAGATATTCCGACTAATATTTTACGAGATTTTAGCAGCACGGTAGTTAAAAGTTCGCCACACTCAAAGAAAATATACTAACTATTTTTGTAAGGTAGTTACGACTTAGAGAGCAAATCTCATTTTAACGGACAATCCTATGGTCGTACTAAAGAGCAAGTGAATATTAAACACTAATTCAATATATCATCTACAAAACGAATGTTTTAATTGAACCTAAGATTTTGGTGTACTATCACATTTAATGTTGGTATTTCTTTGCTCTGTAGTACATTTAGACATTTTCGTTGATTTTATCGTTGATATTTTCGAAAAAATGTGAAATCCAATATATTTCTATTACTACGTAGTTATGCGAATAATATTTCAAACGAAAGGCGCTGATTGGTTCGTTACTTAAAGAATGAACATCTCTGTGCGTAACGTTTTCAAACGAATGGCGCTGATTGGCTCGTCGATGAACGAATGAGGATCACTGTGCATATCATTAGCAAACGAAAGGCGCTGATTGGCTTGTAAATAAACAAAAGAGCATCACTGTGCGCATCATTTTAAACGAAAGGCGCTGATTGACTCGTTAAGGAACAAAAGAACATCACTTTGCGTATCGTTTTCAAACGAAAGGCGTTGATTGGATGGTAAATAAACAAAAGAGCATCATTTTGCGCATCATTAGCAAACGAAAGGCGCTAATTGGCTCGTTGATGAGTAAAGAACATCACTGTCAGTATCATATCAAACTAAAAGCGCTGTTTGATTCGTAAAGAAAAGAAGCGTCAAAAGTGCGCTCTTTTACCTTTTCTGATTTATGTTGGATTTCACAATCTTTCTCGTTGGTCTTGAATTGTATAATGCGTAGTGTTTTTAGCTATTCAGAGTGTTAGAAGATTGTATTTCTAGTCAGAAGATCTATTTTGATAAGTTTTTGTATCATAGTTTTCCTGTACATTCAATACTAGTCAACTCTATATAGAAAATGCAATTTGTTTATACTGTAAAATAATGATAGATCGTAGAAGAACGTTGGTTTGAAACCTTAGTGATAGTGAATAATAATTATTTTATAGGTGAAGCTTATGTATATTTTTGTAGTCTACAAGAAACTTTTTCATGTTTTTAATTTGTAATGATTGATATAATTAATTACTGTGAAGCTTGACTTATGGTATAAAAAATTGGACGGATATTCATCTTAACACGTTGGTTATAACTAGAACTTTAAAACTAAATTTAACCCCAGTAAAAATTCCTTTTCATCTTCAAATAAAAAATGACAATTTAGTTTATTTAAATCGTCTTCAAAAATTGTCCCTTTTCCAAATTTTACACCCCTGGATTGAGTATAAAAAATTATATTTTAGAAACTGAGTTGAATGAACACAAAAATGTAAATAGACATGTTTTTGAGCCAACGAATAAAAATCCAACGATTAGGATACCTATAAACCGAAAACACATTTCCTATAATAATCTGCACTTAGATGAACTGCACTTTAATTGTAGAATCTGAAACTATTTTCATCATGCCACTTTCGCTGTCATCTTCTACTTGAAAGTTCCTTGTAGTGACAGATCGAAATGTTGAGTTGAGTTTCAGTTCCGTTATTAAATATACTAATGCTTGTCACAATATATATATAGTAAATAAATCACTGATAATTCTGCACCTACCACTGAAAGCTGTACATACACTACTGCTACGTTATAGATATATAAATATATGCTGAAGAAACTATTAATAACTTATTGTTGATTTGTTATCATTTAGTATATTGTGAACATTTGTAGATGATGTTTAGTGAAGTTGTTGTATTTAATTCTAATATTATCAGTGTTTGCTATGAAATAAATAAAATCGTATGTTAGAATGTGCAACGTATTTTCATTGTCATCTTTTTACGGTACTTGCAGTTTAATTAATGCTAGCAATAAAAATCTTGAACAGCAATACATAAATATTGCCAATTATATGTCAAAATTTCAAATACAATAAGTGACATCAAGCAGCAATTCATAAAGGAGGAAAATAGTGTCAATAATAACAAATTAACTAATTAACAACAATTGGAGAAAACTTATTAATAAAAAAAAAGACTTAAAATCTCCCAATTTCGACAACTAACTCCACTATGTCGAACAGCAATTCATAAACGGATGTAAGGTGCCTTGGTATAGTTTTCTAACGATTTTAGAAAACTATTTCAACGGTAGACTAAATTATTTTAGCTTAAAATCTAGGAATTGCTTCGTCTCTTCCTTTGATTATTGTGATGAATTTAATACTATATGATTGAATCCTGGCAAAAAAATATTAAAAAGAGGAAATAAGACTTGAGGGTAAAACAAACCGAAACAAAATATTACAGATGTTTTTATGTCAATTGAAAACTAAATTAAGGGAAGTAAAGCTACACAAACTCATTAGTTATTGTTAGTATATGGATATAATAATGAATTTATTAAGTTGTTAAAAATACTAATTCCATAAATTTCGTCCTTAACTAAATATGTTTTGGCGGTACAGTCGTCCAATAAAGTCACTAGGAAGTGAACGACTGTACAGGAAAAGTTGAGATGCGCGCGCATCAAAATCTTTTTCTCGGACATGGAATTGAAGATGGCGAAAATGACCAAGAGCGAGAGTCAAATTTTAACAGTTTTTTGCCTCTTGTGAAAAATATAGACATTTAAATGAAGATATTTCTATACTTATTCAATCCTTTTCATTATATCTACTCGTATTTGACCATATTTCGCTAGAGAAAATAGTTTAAAATAGTTAATTTACCTAATTTCATGTTTCAAAACCAAGAAAATTTCACCAAATTGTTCCGTATTTTACAGAAAATGTTAATGGTCCATTTTCTTGTCTTTTGCCCTAGCAAATAAAGGTGATTTTTTAATGACATCAGTGGGAAGTGTCATAAAACTTATTGGAAGTTATTTTCTTCATTTATATCATGAATATTAAACATTCTATATTAAATAGTTTTTTAATAATAACACTCAGCACTCTTCTAGAGTTGTAGGCGTTTTAAAATTATTTCCTAGGAGGTATGGATTTATTACAAATAATAAATTAAAAAGGCCTACCTACTACCAATCAGTCATAATTTTAATTGCTAATTTGATAATAAAACAAAGTTTATGATTATTTTATAGAAAACTTGATTCATTATTAGACTGACCAAACGATTAGTTTGACAATAAATTGATGATAACTAGGGTTGTGACCACATGCGTTTAAAATAATAGATCTTAAGAATAAGATAATACCATAGACTAAACCAAATGAAATAGTATCGAATACTCTATACCGCTTGTTTAGATCGATTCAATACTCTTCAATTCTCCCCGTCTATAATATTCTCAGTGCCTATAATTTTAAACGCATATCGTCACAATATAGTTATAACTTTAGGTAACAGATCCGTGAGTTCCGAATAATTCAAATTTAATATTTATGAGAATTTAGTTTGAATTACATTACTTAATTCGTTCCATATAATGTAGGTTTAAAATAATTATTAATTTGACAACTATTCCTATTACGACATTTATTGAAATTGAGAAACTTGTGGTTGAATCATGGCAAGGTTATGTTAAAGTTATGTTTCAACAGTATTTCATAATTGGAGATAGTAACACAGAACGCAATATACAGAATAAAAAAAAGTAGTGGTAATCGAGGTGTCTTGTGTTTGTGACGTCATCAAAGAAACAATTATATATTTTAATAATTTCTTATCCGTACTATCAGCTGACGGACAGACAGACAAAGGCCGCTCTTATTATATAGTATTGACAGTTAACTTGAAAATTTTCATTCATACCTCATATGTTCCTAGTTTTTTATTTTAAATTATTATTTGTGATAATTTTTTCAATATATAATTTTTTATTTAAATCCACAATGATTTCCTTAAAAATTTACATTTTTTCCGACGGCAAAAGACAAGAAAATGGACCATTAACATTTTCTGTAAAAAACGGCACAATTTGGTGAAATTTTCTTGGTTTTGAAAAAGGAAATTAGGTAAATTAACTATTTTAAACTATTTTCTCTAGCGAAATATGGTCAAATACGAGTAGATATAATGAAAAGGAATGAATAAGTATAGAAATATCTTCATTTAAATGTCTGTATTTTTCGCAAGAAGCAAAAAACTGTTAAAATTTGACTCTCGCTCTTGGTCATTTTCGCCATCTTCAATTCCATGTCCGAGAAAAAGATTTTGATGCGCGCGCAGCTCAACTTTTCCTGTTCACTTCCTTCGGTATAAGTCTGAAAAGCGGGTGAAAAATTAAAATCACCATAACTTCATCAAAAACCATTGCCTTTTTGTGTGTTTTTCTTTGGCTAATGCAGATTTTTGTCAGCTATAATCACATTTTTAGTTTGTTTCTATATTGCTAATAGTTTTTCTACAGGGTGATCAAAGTAGAGGGTGGTGAAATCGCTCTTGCGTGAACTGATTTCAAACCTTCATTGTCAATTTGTCAAAGTAGTAGAATTTACCGAAAATTACCATGATTTTAAGAGTCCGTATGTTGAATCAGCGGATAATTACGTAACTACAACATATTCATGGAGAAACTCTGAATCGGGTATTATGAATTCAGGATGATACCCCAGGACACATGTCAAATAAAAGCTGGGGGAAATTTTTGAAAATGAGTAATTGCCATGTGCCATGCAAGTGAGTGGCCTCCGGAGATCCCAGATTTAACTGCTTGTGAGTATTTCTTGTTGGGTTATTTCACTTATTTGTAAAATGATGAATACTCCTCCCCCATCTGATAATCTAAAACAATTAAAAGAACGAATAACGCATCGTGCGAATTTCTTGAAAGCTAACTCTGAGATGATCAAAAAATCAAGAAAAGCAGTCAGAGAAAAGATGCGCAAAAATGTTTTAGAAAAAATGGGAATAAATGATATTTCTTGTAAGTATCGTTTTACTTTAAATCTTCATAATATGCAATTTCTCATTTTTTAAAACTAAGTAAATACTTGGTGAACAACCCATTTTGATATCCTTTTACAATTACATATCTCGTACAAAAGCTTTTTCACGAATCTCTACCTATGACCATCTTGTAGAAAAAGTATTAAGAATATAAAAACAAACGAGAAATGTGATTATAGCCGATAAAAATCTGCATTAGCCAAAGAAAACCACACGAAGATACGATTGTTTTTGGTAAAGTTTTGGCGATTATAATTTCGTATCCGCTTTTTTTTTACTCGTACTGTATTGGACGATTGCACAGAATTAGCTAGCACTCTTAGACATCATCAATGCAATGAATTGAAAATAAAAATCTATGTAATTTGTTGTTGTTTTATAGCCCCTAACAGGCTAACATCCCCACGGCACCGATCATAGTCCGATCTCCCAAACCTGTGCATGTAGTAAGGAGGGGAAGGATGGTGGCCACATCTCAGACGTGATAGGGTAAGCCATGAATGACATGGACGACTTACTCGGGTCTATGGCTGGAGGCCTAGACCCAAGGAGTCTAGTCTCTAGAGCTAATTGTGTGAATGTGGTGTACTATAGTTATTTGTTGAGAGGTGTGTTGTCAAGAGTAGGGGGAGTGATGCGAGGTGTAAATAGTATTTTTTAGAAACTAAATATCTTTATTATTTCAACCATAACTGATAATAAGTCAATAACTAATGAATTTGTGAAGCTTTACTACTTCCTTTAACTGCATTAATTTTTTTTAATTGACGTAATTTACACAAAACATCTCGATTACCACTTCTTTTTCTACTGTGTTTTGGGTGGTTTTACCCTCAAGTCTCATTTCCTCTCTTCAATTTTTGTTAATGTATTTTTATATATATTTAACACGTTCCCCGCGTTGGTCAATACGCATTTTTAACATGCAAATAATAAATAGTTGCGTAATGATTCATCAATGGATCAGCATTTATATTGAATCATTTGTCTAGAACCGTATATTACCGAAGAAAACACTCCAGAGCTTCCTAAACGAGGTATCACAAATACCATTTAAATAAACCAGAAAATTCTTCTGCAGTGACGTCATGTGCAGGGAAGTGTTTATTTATTACAATATTCAAAGGAAGAGACAAGAGCCATTTTTTATATTTTAAGTTGAAATAATTTAGTTTACCATTTAAATAGTTTTCTATAATCGTTAGAAAACAAGATCTACAGATGCCATGATTTAACCCGCTGCATGGTATATAATGCAATATTGCAGGGTCACATCTGTGCGTTCGTACGAGCGTATTTGTTTATAAGCAGAAGAGTCTAGTCGTAAATCGTATCAAGGTTTAAAATACCTTCTAAGTTAAAATATCTTCCCTATTACCATATGCATGACAAATTGATAGAGCCCGGACTTTTAGGACCTATAAAAAGGGCATTTTAGGACCTAAAAAGGTCATTTTAGGACCAAGCAATAGGCGCTTTAGGACCTAAACATACACTTTTAAAATTAATATATAGCTGTTTACGAGTGAACTGGCAGTTTATTTGGTATATAAAACCAACAGTTTAAGCCTTTTGAATAAAAATTGTGAAAAACAAATAAATAAAAAATTCATCTCTAAAAAATTTGATGAATCTACTTCATAGTATATTTATTCAAATTTAATATAAGAGTACAACAAAAGTTAAATTGAAATTCATGAAACGGAACTATTTCCAATATTAAATTCGAAATTTACAGCAAACCCTCGTAGTAGACCAACCTCATACTAAACAAACTATGTATTACTTTATTAGACCAATTAAGATATTTGAAACTTTACAGAAAATACCAAGTACTAGACAAAGCTCAATTTTTGTCACCTGACAGTATTTCTAGTGTAAATATTACGAAGTTCTACGAATCTACATATATTTCTCTTCGAGCAGTGTATTCTATTGATTATTCGCTATTTTATCATTCTGTGCATAGCAGAGTCTGTGCTAAAAAAATTGGTGTGAATAATTTTAGAAAACTAGATACAGTGTAGTGCTATTTCTTGAAGTGATAGGAGCAGGTTATTTATATAATAATTCAGACAGATTTGGATTGAATTACAACAATCTATATATTTGCCAATCTAACCCGCCCACTTTACCGAGTTAACAAATTATTCCATGATACAAAAAGCCCAAAATAAGACTTTGTATCATTTTAGTAGTTTATGTTATTTTAGGACTTTGTGGCATTTCTGCATTTGTCTGGGACCTACTACTTAATATCATAGTTGAAGAGCATAACTCTAGCACTATCCACTATAACTGCAAGTAGCTAGCGTTAAAAAAAGATAATCATGGTAAAAATCCGTAATCCAAATTACAACAGTTCGGGACCAAAGTGACGCCATCCCCCTTTTCTTCCATTAATTTGCAGGATGTAGCCCCTGAAATGGCCTATGATATAATTAATGTCATGTTTATAGTCTCAATTTCTGATAGTACAATTTTCTGCCTTGTCAGGCAGCTGATTTATTAATAATTTTATTTCTATAAATTTAATCTAATGGCTATAATTGTGATATGAAACACTTTTCTTTTTATAGTATATTTAATTTACAAAGAACCTCTAGCTTACAACTATTGCATTTCATGATAGATGAATAGTTGCCATCTCCCGATATTGGTCATCACAACCATCTTGTCTATCACATAATGCAGACCGGTAATAGTTTTCACAATTTGTTGTATGGCGAACAGGCGTAAGGTTTGGCATCCTCTTGGTATCTCGCCAAAGTTTCGGGACTGTCATGGTTGAAGCGGAATTTCTCGTAAGGATGGTTTGAACGATAAACTGAAAAAAGTAGAAAAGAAAACTTCATCCAAGATTGAAATTAAACTTAATAGTGTTCAAAAGAAAAAGAGTTCTAGACATCTGAAAAATAATATCATAAAGCATAGAAATAAGTCTGAGTAAATTTTAGCTAATTTGCATTTCAAATTATTTTAGTAATTGTAAAATGGCAATTTAGTAATTTCTAGTGGACATGAATAACACCTATATTGAGTATTCAATTTCTGATCCTAATTACCTCTCAAAGTACTTAAATAAATAATCTTAAATATAATCAGAAAGGACTTTATTCCCCTTCATGTGGTTTTATTCCCTTTCAAGATCCTTTCTTAACCCTTTTGAGTCCGCTTAGTGACATGACAATTACATATAATTACAGAATTTTGGCTATGGCAATGAAAGTCTATTCAAACACATGTGTGCCGAATTCGATCTTTGAAAAAGCCTCTTGGGACACCCGTGACCCAGAATGAGAAAAATCTATTATATTTCATTATTTGAGCATAATTCAGCCTCTAAATTCTCTCTAATATTTGATATCACATAAATAGCTACTTACAAAAAATAAACACTTACGATTTATCCACAAGGTATATTAGTCTAAATAGAAGAATAAAATAAGGACAAATGTGTCCCAGGGGCCAGGGGACACATTTTTGAGGAATAAAATCAATTCTGTTAACACTTGAAAGTGTTAACAGAAAGGATCTCCTTAATGTGGACCTATTTCTCTATTTTCTTCCTCGATTAACCACTAACCAATGTACTCAGCCTTGTGTTTTTTGTGGTTGGCCCCTGGAATATTCCATTCTCTGTTGACTTTGTATGCCATGATACTCAGACCTGAAAAAGAGTACAGATGAGCAATATAAATCTCCAAAAAATATAGAACTAATTATTATGAAGAATAAATCAATTTAATACATAGCAGATTTGTAAGGAATGTAACATATGATGAGAGGTAGGGTAAATTACGAATTTTCGATCAGTTCCACATCTTCGGTCATATAAGAAAAAACAATATTATAATTGTTATTTTATTTTAATTTTAGTTGGTAATTATAATATTGTTTTTTAACAGTTATAATATTGTTTTTTCTTATATGACCGAAGATGTGGAACTGACCGATAATTCATAATTTACACTATCTACTAAGAATAATGAATGAAATTTCTGATAGCTAGTGAATAAAATATTTCAATTTCCAGTTTCAATTCCATAAATTCTTGTTTTATATAATATAATATCTTTAAAAAAAATTCCATGACTATTTTAAAGAGTTTAGCATAAGGGTGTTAATTAAACTTAATTTACTAAGTTAAGGTCAACTGGTCAGGGTCATTCTCAACTATTTATATTCAAGTGAAGTCTGACATGAATCAGCAAGGTGAGTTGTAGTTAACAGATAGTTCTACATTTTGGATCTTAATGGAAAAATATGATAATCAAAATGAAAGTTAAATAACAATCATTGTAAACTATTTCGTATAAGATAAAAAATATGAAATAATCAGTTGACTCAGAACTTGTTCTGTTCATACAAATTTCAAGTAAAGTGATTAGTGTAAAATTATTAGAAGTTTTGTATAATTATAAATGTAAAATTTTGATATAAAATTTTACAGTAGCTAGGTATATATAGCTATTATTACTCACCAAGTAAATAGAAGCAGCCAGCACCCATCACTTCTGGAATTTCATTCCAACCTTGCTTCCATAGTCCCATCACTGTGAAGAAAAATTAACATTAGTAGCAACTTAGCAAGTGTTAATTATCCGAAAGCCACTGTGAAAATAATATTCTGGCAAAGTCAGTGGATTAATAGCTATTTATATTTTATTCCTATGTTACCATTAATTTTCGGTGGATAAATTGGGAAAATGTTGGTGGATCAGCCAAGTTACTGGAAATTTATGGTGGATTTTTTCAGCTTTTTGAAAAAGTCAGTGGGATTTTGTGCACCATATACAGACTGGTTTTTGGCTTTTTTCTGAGAACAGAAGCCAAAATAGAGAATTTCTTGGAGAATAGTAAGGCTGGTAGGCCCCCAGTTTGTATTTGGTGCACTGAACTCCTCTGACTTTTTCAAAAATCTGAGAAATAGCTGCCAACATTTTTCATCAATTTGTCTAGTCCTCGACTCCTCCAACATTTTTCTAGTTTCCCCTTCCAAAATTAATGGTAATATATGAATTGAGAGCTAAATATCCCCCAACATTGCAGGAACTTTTTTGTTAGAGAAATTGAATATCTACCGATATATCATTGGAATTTACCACCAAATACAATCTGGGAGAACACTATACCCAGACTGCAGGAACTGGTAAAATGTTCTCCAAGATTTCCTCTATTTTGGCTTCTGTTCTCAGTAAAATACATGTAAATATAGGAGGAAATTAAGGATTGTTCGCACAGAAAATGTTAAAAATGTCCCATGTTCTGCAGACTGGCCAAGTAAAATAGTATGTTTCATAAACTCACCATTTGCCTCTCCAGCTCTCTCCAAAATTCAACAAATTCTCTCCAAATTGATCAAATTATCATTAATTCTCTCCAAAATAACATTGTAGCATAGGAGAAAAATAAATAAAACTCGCCATTTGCAATTGAAGGGCTCAAAATAACTGTCACAAACTCGCCATTAAAATGGCGAGTTTGGACATGCTTTTTTACTTGGCAGACTGGCACTATACCAGTTTCTGCAGTCTGACTCTGTGAAGTGTGAGATCACAGAACATTGAATAAGAAGAAGCTCAGATCGAATGTGTACACAGTCGTAAAATTTCAACCAATCACGTCCATAGATCGCTGACGTCACAATAAACACTCTCTCTAAAACAGTTTGAGCGTACATTCTACCTCAGCTCATTATCTTTGCTGGGAGTCATATCTTCCTAGTCCTACCAAATTATGTACACCATTATCTATATTCTATAGCCCAGCTACTAAGCAATCATAAACTAATCTTCTTTGCAACCCAAGTAATAAAACATGTCCAAACTCGCCATTTTAATGGCGAGTTTGTGACTGTTATTTTGAGCCCTTCAATTGTAAATGGCGAGTTTTATCTATTTTTCTCCTATGCTAAAATGTTATTTTGGAGAGAATTAATGATAATTTGATCATTTTGGAGAGAATTTGTTGAATTTTGGAGAGAGCTGGAGAGACAAATGGCGAGTTCATGAGACATACTATTTTACTTGGTTTGCAACAAACACAAATTGACACCATTTCGGTTGTAATACGCATTCAAAATACGGACTCAAACAGAACTGGTGAAACTAAGCCTCTGAGTGGCTCTAGTTTAAGTGACGTCACTGTAAACGGCACTCAAGAGTAATATAATGGGATCTATACTTCTTCTTCTATTCAATGTTTCAAAGACTGTGATTGACAGTGAATCTGGCTGTTCTTAGTGTTCTACAATCTACAGTCTTTACTGCCTGGTAACTGGCTAACTGCCAGTTACCAGGCAGTAGGTAACTGTACCAGTTACTAACTGGTACAGTGGCCATGTTTTAAAGTATGGACAAAGTCGCCAGTATATTGGCGACTTTTGAGGGGTTAAATATGTTGGAAAACTTGTAAATAATAAGTGAATCACTCATAAAATAGTCTCAACTCTCAAAAGATACACTTGCATCAGGCATGAAGCATAAGGATGTTTTCAAGTGTAAAATCTTCACTTGGAAGCTTACTTTCTCCTTTAAAGTGTCTTAAATGTGGCGACCTGGATCCATTTTCTTACTAAACTGGCGACTTTCCTGCCACACTTTAAAACATGGTACAGTGGACTGTGGAGTACTCGAGTAGTAAAGACTAGAGTTTGTAAAATTGAGAGATCTCCATTTCTGTTCACAGTTAATTCAATGTAAATATAGAAATTGGGCTTAATTCAAAATTGTTTGCAAAGAATATTTCAAATACCTATCTCCCATATTCTTCAAAGTGTATTAGTGTAATCGTCAATCCCTAGTTTAGGAAAGTTGAAGGCAACCTAATTTAAAATGAAACTTACGGCTCACTCTACCAGCTGGAGCAAAAGCCATTGCGAAGAGGCAGGAAAAATGTTCTTATTAATAAATTAAACACAGAACTATAATTTCAGAATAACTATGACCTTCCCTTGGCCTTATTCCAAAGCAATTCTTACAAATTTTCCGTTGTTTAGGAAAAATAAAAGAATAACGAAAAAAAATGCCTAGACATAAATCAATGACATGAACAAGCAAAATTTAGGATACAAAATGTATGATTTCACTTAATTGCACAACTATTTGTGTTAATATATTAATTTGTCCTTTAGGAAATTAAATCCTACTTTAATCTTTTAAAATCCATCAACATAAAGAGTAACCAACATTGACGTCAAAATAACCGAACTCAAGGAATGAGTTAAAATTGTATTACCAATTTGATTGCAAGGCATAATAGAGAAACAAAATTGTAAAGTAGTCTCCAATAGAAAAATGATTTTTATTTTCCTATATTTATGGAATTACTATTTTTAATGTACTTTTACCACCATAGTTGCGATTTGTTCTTTCGTTCATATATTTCATAAAATAAATAAGTCGTTGACAAGTATCAATAATTCTATATGATTGACCGGTTATGATTAGTGTTGTGACAATATGCTCTTAAAATCATAGATCCCGGAAATATTATAGACGGAGAGAATTAAACACTATTGAATCGTTCTAAACCAGCGGTATATATTATTTAATACCATTTCATTTCGTTTCGTCTATGATATTTTTGGGATCTATGATTTCAAGAGCATATTGTAACAACCCTAGATATGATATTTATAGAGTAAATGCATGAATAAAGGTGGACAATTAAAAAATAGTTTAAACTCATAACCATATATATTAAATTATAGACACAGCTAATATTACAAGTTAAAAAAATGTTCACCATCAAACATATACGATGATAAATATATATATATAAATAATGATATATTTAGCTTACAATTCCATGTTGACAATTTTAAATGGTTCAGATCAACATAGTTTGTTCGAAATAATAGGCTTTTAAATTTCATCTACGACTTCTAATTTCGAACTTTAAAGTAGAATTTATGTTTAACAGAGTATGATAAAAATGATAAGTAAATACAAAGCTGATAATATTTATAGTACAGTTAAGCAAAATAAAAATTACATATCAAACCTAAATGAAAAATGAGCACTATTCAGAAAACGTATCTAGGGTACATTCTAAGTTATCGATTTCTTCCACATTTTCGCTCATAAAATGGGACATTTCAACTCGTTATTTTAATTTATGTTCGTAAATGTGGAACCTGACGATAACTCGGAACTTACCCTACTTACTTATTTCAAATCTACAAGAGAAAAAGTAATTTACAAGAATATTGACCCTAGTTTTACCCTTAATACCCTAACCTTTACAAAATTACCCCAAAAATTATGTTGTTTGTTTGTACCTACTATGGACTTCATTTAAATACCGGGGGAAACAATGTGTTCACACACGCGTTTTTCACATTAAATATTCCTTCGAGCGATAAAAAACGCAAATGTGAACACATCTAAGAACGTTTCTTTCTGCGGTATTAAAACAGCATGTGTGAACCCAACTACAAAATTTCACCTACAATTAAACACACAATAGAATGGAATGTTAACATTATTTTTGAAAAGGAAAAATAAATTAAATTTATTGACGAGTTCAACATTTTCGATTAAAAAATTTTTTTTTTAATATTTTAATTCGTATCCAGGATACTTGCAGGTATCATGGATACCAATTAAAATATTTCTTTCTCAGATGACCGAAAATGAGGAGCTGCTCAACAATTCGGAAGGTAAACATTAATTTAATTTTTGCTTAATGTTGACTTCAG
The DNA here is from genome assembly GCA_947561585.1 of Caprella mutica. Classification (NCBI taxonomy): domain Eukaryota; kingdom Metazoa; phylum Arthropoda; class Malacostraca; order Amphipoda; family Caprellidae; genus Caprella; species Caprella mutica. Next base: position 25,003 of record CANNZV010002040.1, on the reverse strand, counting down.
AGATCCTCTTATAAAGAGATCAATAAAAAGGCTAAAAATATCATAGCAACATAGATCACTAATAACTAGGGTTGTGACAATATGCTTTCAAAATCACAGATCCTGAAAGTATTATAGACGGATTGTATTATAAAGAGTATTGAATGATTGTACACCAGCGGCATATAGTATTCGATACCATTTCATTTCGTCTGTGATATTCTTCAGATCTATGCATATCGTCACAACCCTACTAATGACCTATCTAATATCTATGGCCAGTATAATTTTAACTTTCATAGTTTTAATTAAAGTAATACTAGCTTCCTAACTATTTTAATGACGTCATAGTTGTAATCTGTATAAGATGAAATAAATGTTCGAAAAGGCACAAACTATGATTTCTTTTGAAGCATCCATACAAACATCTTCAGTCTCACATTCACGGTTCACCAAACATTATTACAACCAGGGTACGTTTCACGTTATCGGACAGTTCCACATTTTCGACCATGTAAGGAAACAATAAATAAAACCAGTTAAAATGATAAACTACTATTTTTCTAATGTCCGAAAATGTGGAACCGACCGATAAGTCAGAACTTACCCTCTTATTACTATTAAATGAAAACTTCACAAATACTACTAAAAATATCTTAATAGTATGACATAGGAACAACTAAATTTCCTGAAGAAACTTTAATAAATATACATTTTATTTCAAATAGTGAATTAAAATAGAGAGTTACTATTAATCTACATTAAAATAGAGCCAAAAAGAATGCAAATGTTTATTTAATATCAGCTGAATAGGAATAAAGTAACAAACAACAAACTAATAAACTTCTTTGCAAAAACTAAATAGTCAAACATAGTAGAGGAAAATAAATACTAAATATTTTATAGAGTGAACTGTAGAAGAGAGAATAAAACATATATCAATAGCCAGGGTTGTTAGCGACGTCACTTTCAGTTATCAACGACGGCTAAGATAATTAATAAATGACGTCACAAACATCCGTTATCCACGCCGTCACAAACATCAGTTATCCACGACGTCACAAACATCTGTTATCCACGACGTCACAAACATCAGTTATCCACGACGTCACAAACATCCGTTATCCACGCCGTCACAAACATCAGTTATCCACGACGTCACAAACATCAGTTATCCACGACGTCACAAACATCCGTTATCCACGCCGTCACAAACATCAGTTATCCACGACGTCACAAACATCCGTTATCCACGACGTCACAAACATCCGTTATCCACGACGTCACAAACATCCGTTATCCACGCCGTCACAAACATCAGTTATCCACGACGTCACAAACATCCGTTATCCACGACGTCACAAACATCCGTTATCCACGACGTCACAAACATCCGTTATCCACGACGTCACAAACATCCGTTATCCACGACGTCACAAACATCAGTTATCCACGACGTCACAGTAGCAGTTATCCTTGGCGTCAGAAATGGCGTCACAGTAGGAGATATTAGCAGCTTTTCGACTCAAAGGGCCCGTGCATTCAAGAGATAGCTTTGGCTTCAGGTAGGAATGCCTCCCACACTTTGATGACCTGAAACAAGATTAGAGAATTAGGTAACTAGGAACAGATAGACTAGCTAGGTAGCTAACTGACATTTTAAACATTTCAAAATCCTTTTTACATTGAGAACACATTAATAGAAATCATCATGATCCACTTCATAACTCATATTCACCTGTTGCTGAGAGGTGACCATAGCTTCGAGGTACTTCACGAGCATATCCTTGAAGTCCTGTACCCTCTGTACATCAAACTGCTCCAACTCCTTCTTGATGGTGACTGATATGAGCTCAAAGTTCTCCTTGTTCTTCTCCACTTTGCTCTCCCAGTCGAGCACTTCCTGGTGTGCCAGGGAAATCTTGTCGTGACGCGCCGCCAGCTCTAGCTTTGCCTGCGGAGGAGGCCGTATTGAATACTATTGAAAATAGTAGATTTTATTCAGAAACTAACAAAAGAACAAGAATAATAGAATAATACAGAAGATACATAGCTACCTTGCTACCCATACATTCAAAACATAAAAATACTGGTAAAATAACAAATGGGAGAGAGATTAGTGCTTGCAAAACAGGTAGCAAATAGCAAGTTATGAAAAAATGGTCAGCTTTAGATGTAGGTGTAGTGGCTAGGAAGGATCTGGGCAGCACACTGAAAAGATCCTTCCTATCAACTTCCTATGTAGAACTGAAATCCTTCTGTAACTTGCCACATGCTACTATGTCCTATTAACTAATTGGGATACATTGACAAATCAGTAGGATTGTGACAATACGCGTTTAAAATCATAGATCTTGAGAATATAACAGAAGAAATGAAATGGTATCGAATACTATATACCGCTGGTGTAGAACTATTCAATACTCTTCAATTTAATCCGTCTATACTATTTTCAGAATCTATGATTTGAAATGCACATTGTCACACCCTACTAATGCACTACATCTCCTACCTTTGCTTCCCTCTTCTTAGCACACATTGTCTGTGCGTAGTGCCAGGCCTGGTACACCTTGACTCTCTCATGCAGGACTTCTTTAGCAGCTCCAATGAGGTTGATGTAGTCCCTTGTAGTCTCACACAGGATGTAGAAATCAGCATCAGCCTTAGCAGAGAAAATTAAACATTCAATATTTTCATATGCCAATTAACATACGAACAAATCTCACCTAGCTACAATATAGTTTTCCAGTTAAAATTTAACAAATTCATAGAGCCAAAAAGTAAATAGCTACAAAGGACTTCAGAAGGTTCTTGAGGGTTAACTACAACGAAATTCATGACCTACATCGTTTTCTATAATTTAAACATAGAAAATACTTAATAACTCAGGTGCATTTCATAACTCATGTCCTTCATTACTAGTGGTTCTTAACGCAGAACTTCATAACTCAGGAGTTTCACTGTAGATTGATATCTCACCTGTGCATGGTACACAGTGTGTGTCCTATCCGTTGCTTCTGCAAGTTGGTGCAGAGCTCTACTGAGTGAACTGTGCTCCTCCACAGAGCTCAGTACAGCCGCTGCCTTAGAGAGAGAGCTGCTGCAAAGGGCCAACTCCCTCCTGCCGCAGTGAAGACCCTCCAGGGAGAGGTGGAGACGGCGCAACTCCACCTCTAGGGCCTCCATCTGATTCACTCTGTCTTCAAACCACTGGAGAGGAGGTGAAATGGTTAGAGAATTGTACTATTTGAAAGAATTTAATTAATGCATGGGATTACAAATTTGCAATTAGCTAGCAACTATTCGTAATACTAGCTATTTCAAATTATAATATAGAAAATCTCAGTCAAACGCAAGAAATATTGAAAATAAAAATCACTAGAATTAAAATAACGATCGAGATGCTAAAGAAACTGAAGAAATAGAAACTTGTTTTGAACATTGGTATGAAAATGCTAGTAGAGTAAGTTTCTAGTTATAGGATGGTTCTACATTTTCGACCCTGTAAGTTATCATTTAATTATTATTTCAATTGAGATCTTGAATGCCAATTAGAAAAAAAAATTAAATAACAATTATTATATATTTTTTTTCTTAGCTATAAGAACTAAAAGTTGAAACCGTCCGATAAGTTGGAAATTACCCTACGTAATTAAACAAAATAAATTACACCAATCACATTTGTAGATGATATAAACGGTATCACTGATACGCGTATCTGTGATACGTATTTAGAATTTTAGATGGAAAATGGATAATATATAAGGATTTTTATTGATGAAAAGTATAGAAAAAATGAACAATACTTCCTCAAGCCCCTATATAACTTCCTATAGAGAGGCTATTTAGAAAGATAAAATTAGCTATTTCAATTAATAAATATATTCTTCATCAAGTCCTTATAAGATAAAACTTTTCGGGCAATAAGATATGCTACAGAAACATGCCTAATAAAGTAAAAATACCTGTCCGTTTTCCTGGAGCGATGAAAGAAGGTAAAGATCAGAAATATGTAATTAGATATAAGAAGAAAATTAGTGTAAAGTTCAATTAGCGGATACGAATCAATTAGCTAGCTACCTGAAACTCTGAGCTAGCTAGGGTAAGTTCTGAATTATTGGACAGTTCCACATTTTCGGACACATAGGAAAAAAATATAACTAATACTCAACTTTTATTTTAATTGGTATCATGGATACCAATTAGAATAAAAGTCAACTAATAGCTAATTTTTTGTGTCCCAAAATGTGGAACTGACCGATAATTAAGAACTTACCCCACCCAGTTCATTGTCTAACTGAATAATGCATATCATCTCAACCCACCTGGTCACTCTCCTCCATTTTGAATGCTATTTTGTTGACAGTCTCCCCCATTTTGTTGAAGAAGCGCATCACTCCTGCGCCACTCATGGCAGAGGTTTGAGTGGCTTTCGGCAACTCGGAGTCTGGGGACAGGAGGAAAAATATCAAAATACTGTTAAGATTGTAAAATTTATCTATATTAATAATTTCCCTCGTGTATTTATTTATTTGGTGTCCGCTTTTACACAACGGGTATTAAACATGAAGAATGTAACTATGATACGCACGGGAATATATTGACTTGATATTTAAATTCCCCTGTTTTTATTCAATTTTTAAATGTTTTTATCTATGTAAAAAGTATCAGTTTATGCAGAAAAATGAATTTTATTTGAATTCACTGAAAATAACCTAACAACAGGTTATAAATTACTATTGAAGACCCGTTATTTTTAACAGGCCAATACATTAGTATCGAATATTCACGTCCCTGAAAGAAATAGGGACGTGAACTAAGAATTTATCCATTTTTTTTTTCATTTATACAGGGCAAGCCACTTAAAAGTGTACCCCAAGTTTGAATAATTAATAACATAAATATTGCACACTAAAATCTTAAGCAATGACGGTGGTAGAATGGATACATGAAAGAAGTCTAATTATTAAATTCACTTCATCTCATTTTTGAATCTATAAATACAATATTTATATTAATTCTATGCCGGGTAGACTTTTTTGTGGGTCACCCTGTATATCTTCCAATCCCCCTCACCAAGCTCAATGAACTCCCTAAAGTCCGGATCACTCCTGAGGTGAGCCATGGAAGAAGTCCTCTGCATGAACCTCTGTAATGTGGCTCTGCGCCTCTCTAGGAACTCTGCAGCTCCATCAGTGGAGTCGGAGGTACCCAACTGGGGGAGAGCAACGTTACTACATTAATAACAGAAATATACAACATGGGAAAATGGAAATGTTCAAATGAGAAAATTATTCTGCATTTCTGCAGCTATGAGGAAATTTAATTAAAAGAAATATCAAACAGAGGATAAATTTAGAATACTTTGAATTCAAAAAATAAATATAACAAATGAATTCTTTTAAAATTAAATTCGATACACTTATGCACCTACTGAAGTTAGATGTTTTATCAAATTAAAGAGAACAATCCTTTCAATCTGACGAATGTTTTTATAATTTTTTTTTGTATATGGGGTTAGTTACGAGTTATCAGTCAGTTCCACACTTTCGTTAATATTACAGAAAAGTAAACAATTTAACATTTTAACTAGCTATATATTTATATGAACGAAAATATGGAACTGTACAATAACTCGTAACTAACCCCATGTACAGAAAATATCATCATTGAAATTTATCTGAATCTTAAGATCGAAAGGATAACAAAAACCATTTAAAAAAAGGTGCCGGAGACATACCTTCAGTTTAGTGGAGTTGACAGCGTCTTTTTCTGGAGCTGGTGGTATCATTTTACCGGCATGGAGGTGTTTCTCCACCAGCTTGGAGTGGAGACCCAAATAGTCACTGAAACGACGCGTCACTGACCAACTCTGCTTCCTGAGGGAAAAAGAGAAATATTAAACAAAGTAAATAGATAAATGAGAGATCTTAAAAAGGCAAAGGCAAATTGGATAGGGTAAATTACGAATTATCGGTCAGTTTCACATCTTTGATCATAGAAGAAAAAATGATATTATAATTGTTATTTTATTATAGTTGGTATCCATGATACCTACAGGTATAATGGATACCAATTAAAATGTAAATAAAATAACAATTATAATATCATTTTCTCTTTTATGACCGAAGATGTGAAACTGACCGATAATTCGTAATTTACCCTAGACTATAAAATATGAATTTAATTAACATAAGGATGATATTTTAACAAAATAGCTATACTATCATTTTTGGTGTAACCATACTATAATATAATAATATTTTCGAATATCGTAAAATCTATCCTAATAATACCTGTAGTGTAAATTTATTTGGAATCTAAACATAACGTGCATTAAAATGAAGAATATAATAACCATCCTACACACGGGAATATTGATACTTTACCTATAAAATATAGTATTAGATGAAATTTCTATTGAATTTACTAAAAGTAATATTGAAGACCAGTTATTTAGAAGAGGAAAGTAGCTACACTACTCGGGGAAGTTACGAATTATCAGTAAGTTCCACATCTTCTGTCATATAAAGTAAGTAGAATACCAATTAAAATAAAAAGATTATAATAATAATTCATGTTTTCAACACGTTGACCGCGATGTGTACCATATATGTACACCGAGAACTTTTCCCAACCAACGATGTGCACATATATGGTACACGCATAAAAATTTCTTTAATTAGATGTATATCAGTTTATATTAGAAAATTTAAGGAATGGTATAGCTACTGTGACAAGAAGGTAAATAACTAAAATGAATATAGATCATGAAAAATATGTTTATTTATAACTATGACCGGAATTAATGTAATACATGTTTAAACCTATCACCAGTAAAGCAAACATGTTGGATCAGCAATCGCAGCCAACGTGCTAATTGAAAAATACTGTCTTTTTTAAACAAAACAAAAATAAATGGAATATCGTTTTTTCTTGTACGATAAAGATGTAGTAGCTACTGACCGATAACTCGTAACTTACCCTACGATATTATACAAGTACTTAAAACCCACTTGAAGAAAGGGATGTTGGTGCGTGTTGTCATCTTGTAGGCCATGTAGGAGCCCATACCATCCCCTACTTTCTGGGGCTCCGATATGGATATCTCAATGAACTGGTCAGGATCAGCCTGGCTGTTGGTGGGTGAAAGGTCAACCTGAGGAAAAGGGTTAAGTTATTTTGAATACATCAAGGAAGATAGAGAAGTGGAAAAATTCGGATAATTCTTAATAGCTCTTTCCTGGAATTTGAAAGTTCAATTTTTCTGCTTTGAGATTCAAAAATGAACATAATCTTCTGCATCATTTTCACCATACAGAGACTTCAAGGAGAGACTCTGCCATGCACCTGTGCTGATTTTCAGCATCATTATCACTATACAGAGAATAAAAAGAGAAACTTCCCAGGTAAAGATTTATTACTGGGATATTAAGGGAATATACCAAAAATAAATCCTTCTTCCCTGAGTTATTCACTTAATATCCCCAGGAATAATCCTTCTTCCCTGTGTCATTCCCTTAATATCCCAGGAATAATCCTTATTGCTTGGGTTTGTATAACGGCTACACACCTGTGCAGCACGAGTATTAGCGGAGTAGTTGTAGGTGGATGGCATGGAGGGTGTTGTCTCCACTGCGGGTGGGGTGATGGGTACCCCCACAGGGGGGAGAACAGTGGCCGGAACCACTGTGTCATCAGAGATCTTTGGAGGACATTGGAATATTAAAGCACTTGAATTGCCCAAAAAACTTGTACAAGGGCTGGAAATTCATTGCATTCTAATTTTCACTATTAGTGAAAAGCATTATTGTTAGCTTATCAATAAATAATATACAAAATGTTTATAATGTAGAGAATAAGCAGTTACCTAACTCATAAAATAAAAAATGTTTTTTTTTTCATTAAATGAGAAATGTTAGATTTATTTGAATACCTATTATCAACATTAGGTATAATTCACAAAATAGCTACTGACAGACGGATCATTATTGGAAACCTATTCTCAAAATCCATGACAGATTTAGCCGACTTTACTGTCCATCAAGCTAATGAACCAATATCCAATAGCTATAAAAATTTCCCTTAAACTGCTAGACACTGGCAGTTACAGCCGTACAGTTTCAACGGCGCAGTTAATAGTTATAACTTGTAACTACAGATTCAAATGTTCAGTTATACCTTCATGTTTATGGTCATCTTAATATACAGTTAGATGCAATTGCTGATAGCATATTAATCTTTTAGGTATCCTCTGCACATTACCTTACTGGAATCCGTGCCACTTCCGCTGAAAAGTCCATCGTCATCATCATCCAGCGACACCTCCTACAAACAACACAGATGATAAATTTACGAGATGAAGTAGATTCTTGTTAGGAATTATGGATATCAAATCAATGAAATACTGAATAATATGTTATATCTTGTTAATGGACAATGGATATACAGACAGAAATATTATATTGGATTAGTAGTAGTGTTAGTTTTTCTAATTTACAAACACTGAGCAGATACACAACCCATTTAACAGTAACTGTAAATAGTAACAAATAGAGTTAGATACTATGCAAGATAATTTAACATACACAAAAAGAGGTAACTAGGTTGGATAGCCGCACTTACATATAAATATTTGCGGAGACTTTCCAATGTAATATTGATAGATATACGAGTGACAGGATTATAATATTGCTATTAACTGCATTTGAATTTTAGTTTTCAAGGACACTAGACACAATGCTGATTTTTGAAAAATAAAAACGGCTACTAGAATAGATCTGACACGAGAACAACATTATCGAAAAATTACCAAGAATAATAACTACCAATAGCCATTTTATTAATAATTTTTTTTTAATTTAGGATATCAGCCTAGATGATCAGAAACCTTTAATATTCATAAAAAACTAATTGAAGATACAAGAAAATTCACAAAAATTAATTTATTCTAAAAACGTTTGCGTGAAGCTCATGGATGCAGAAAAGCTACTTCATGTTTGAAGGAATACCTACAGTTGTTACAATCTATACAGTAACAATATTCCATGAAAGTAGGCTAGATAGTTAGTTATAACTTACATAAAGCTTTGGTAAGAATACACAGTAAAACATGTATACAATTAATACAAAGGGTTAGTTCAAATAATGTAGCTATAATGTTCAATATCAGTCACAGGAATGAATATATAATTATATATACTTAACTATGTGTTATTGGAATCTTAACGAATTACGGAGTAAAACAAAATTAAATAAAGGATAATGGTAACTAATTTGAACAAAACATGAAAATACTCATGCAGAAATTCCATTGGTTAGGGAACAGAAAAGAGAATTAGGAACTAGCAAGCAAATCATATTAATAGGTCGCACACAAAAAACCATGGGCTAAAAACAGATGAGGCAAACCTTAGAGGTATTAGAGAAGGGATTATCACTCAGGGAGATTTCAGTTGTCTCATCGTCAGTCAAGAAATGACTTTCCTGTTTCTTCAAAGGGGCTTTAACTTTGTCAAATATTGGTCGAGTTGATTGATCATCAAGGGACGAGTCTGAACTTTCTACCGCTTCCAGTTTGACGATCTCGTGCAAGTCTTTTCCCTTTACTTCAGTTTCTTCATTCATTGACTTCTCAATGGTAAAATAATCAGATTCCATTTCAGTAGAAGTAGGCAACTTTGATGTGTTGATGCCTGTGTCAGTATCCAATAATTTTTCTTCCACACTAGGTGATGCATCAAAAAAATCATCAACATGGCTTTGCTTCTCAACCAAAGTTTGATCATCCAACACAGGGATATCAACTAAATTTTGATCATCCAACACAGGGATATCCACTAAATTTTGATCATTCAACACAGGGATATCAACCAAATTTTTTCCGACATTCTGATCGAGGACAGCTTCATCAAATATCTGAGTATCCTTCAACTCTGTACGAAGATCAATCACCGGCAGATTATCCATGACATTTTCAAAGTCATCGGAAACAGCACCCTCACGCAACAATGATTTGTTAGCAAACTCATCGTCAATACCAGGACATCCCTCCGTGTTAATATCCTATAAACAGGTTAAATTATTAAAATGAAAAATAATTTAGACAGGTAGCAAATAAATGAAATGCAAAAAAAAAGAAAATCATAAAATAAAAAGCATTTAATTCAATATAAAAAGGATTAAAAAATGATGAAATGAACCAAAAAAAAAGCATGGAATGGTGTTAATTGATTAATATACACATTTGTAATTGACATCCCTCTTAAGAGTATAAGCGAAAAGTGTTAGTAACCTCAATCTAACACAAGCCACTAGGTTTTTAGTAGTATTAACACTAATGGATAGGAACACTACTGCCAAACAAAAGAGCGTTAGGTATATTCAGGCATATTCCAAATCAGGTAAAAGAACAACATTAACTGAAATGGATCATTCCACTTGATTTTTAAATCCAGTAATGTTTTCATTGTACTCAATGAGAAATATCATGTCAGACTATGGTGACTGCTTCCATGAAAACAGTAAATACAGTTTACCAATAACTTATGATCAAGATTAGCTATAGCTACAAAATTATAATTGCTATTATTGAAGCTGTAAACTACTTTGTTTCATGGAAGGAATCATCCTGTTTGACACTAAAGCCTGGAATACACAACAAAAGCAAGCGGTGTTTGGGAAAAACTCAACGGAAATGTTCTACCTGATGCTGAGGCACGACTGTGTTATCAGCCAAAGACACAGAGGAAAGAGGCTTCACGAAAGAGTCTTCTAGACAGGACTCGAAAAGGTCCATGTTGCTATCCTGCATGGACTGTGGACCCATGGAATCAATACTTGAAATATTGTACATGTTTCTGGGAACAGGTGGTAGGTTTGATATGTTTGAAGAGAGGCTGTCGATAAGATCAGGATTCTGGCTATCATTAGAGCTAGAGATACGGAAATTTGCAGCATCTTCACCAGACGGGTTTGTCACATCAGGTTTTGATTCAAAGCTGCCCAGGGCCTGCAGTGGGTCCGTTAGAGGGTGTGATGACGTGACAGATGCGTCACTAACAGACGGCAAGTGGTCGGCATAAGCATTGTTCTCATCCATGACTGCCCTGCTGCCGATCTCTGTTACGACACTTTGCTCTGGTGTTTCTGTTCCGTTTACAGGAGACTGGAAAGCAATTTGTGAACAGAAAATGGCGTGAGAAAAATGAACGGAGTAAAAAGTGCTAAAACTGAAAATAGGATGAATACTGAAAAGGAATAAGAAGTTAGAGCAATATTTAAAACATAACACAGGTGAAAACATAAAATGATGAGCATTGAAAATTTTAAGGATTTAAAAAGGATAATCAGTTGAATTTGATAATTTGAGAGGGGAGAATAATGGATAGATAGCCCAAGTGAATAAGTCAGAATTAAATTTAATGTGGAAACTGAGAAGTATGCATCTTCAGATCTTCCATTATCCTCAGACCAAAGAGATTAATTATGTGGTTCATATTCTGTGAATTTTTAAATTCACATTATTTTAATTTCATCTTTACATTTTAAACTTCCCAGAACTAAATAGAAATTTATTGAATTATCAATTGACAATTCATCAGAAGAGACCTAGGCATTTATTCAGAGCAGAATAATAGAATTAGTAGTATACTATTATTTTACCATTCCTCAGAATATGGGAGATATATATTTGGGATATTCCTTTAATCTCTAATCTTTATTTTTATGAACAATTCTGAAATATCTATTTCTTATATTTACCTGCATTTTTTAATTTATATTTGACTCAATTGACTGTTAACAGAATTGTAGAATAAGAGTAAACTGTAAAGAGACCAGCTTCATCACAATACCAGTCTCGTCTTACTAATTTTAGAGCAAAACTTTCACAAAAATTTGGAGCAAAGCCAATGCCAAAATTAATATGGGAGCATAGGAACTAACCAAGTAAAAAAGTATGACTCATAAAATCTCCATTTGTCTCTCCAGCTCTCTCCAAAAATGATCAAATTTCTCTCTGAAATGATCAAATAATCATAAATTTTCTCCAAAATAACATTGTTGCATTGGAGAAAAATAGGTATTTCTCTCCATTTGCAATTGAAGGGCTCAAAATAACTGGCATGCCATATTACCTTGGAAATTAATTCAAAATTTTAGGCCAATTAGATATATCTTAGTTTTGACCATATGAAATGTGAGCCAATTAATTAGCTTTAACTGACATTATGTGACATATGTCATATTCTATAAGAATAACATCTGTACATTTGTGCTTTAGGTCTGCCTCCTATTGTCAACATTTTGACATATAATATAGGTAAAGAGCCATTTTAAGACGTTTTTCACGAATACCACTTGTTGAAGAATTGCTTAGTTTTCAAGATATAGCACAATTAAGTTTCAGATAGGATAGGTTGAGTTTGGGGGTCTGGACCATGTTTCAGTCATCAGTTTAGTAAGAAAATGGATCAAAGTTGTCACATTAAAGATACTTTGAAGAACAAATTTGACTTCCTACTAATCAACTAATGATGTTTTCAAGTGTAAAATCTTCACTAGGAAGTTCCTAGTGAAAATTTTACACTTGAAAACATCATTAGGCTTCAATAATTCTAGACTGCAGAATATGGAACATTTTTCCAAGACACTCTGCGGGAGTTTTTTTATTGAATTTTAGAAATTGGAGATCTCTGCGAGAGATCATGAATTAATTCCTATGTTGCCATTAATTTAGCTACGGGAGATTCTGAATCTGCTACTGAGAGTCAGAGAGTAACTCTCTCTCAAATTCAAATCTCTGCAGGAGAAGAGACACATTATGTAGACTGGAGCTTCTTGTCTGATGCATGGGTATCACTCGACTCTTTAGACTATTTTATGAGTGATTTACTTCTTAATTACAACTTTTTAAACTATTTCATCCATCAAATCTCAAAAGTTGCCAATATATTGGCGACTTTGCCTATGCTTTGAAACATGGGGTCTGGAAAGGTACATTTGCAATTTATTTCAGATATAACAACTCAAATTTATGTATTTTAAACTTAAAGTAAACTTCACTTAAGTTATTACTACACTACTGAGAATTGAGAAATCAATTCACTTAGAAGTTAGACTCCAGTCTGTAAAATAAGCATGAAGTTGTAAAGTATTGAGGCCTTGAAATAAGTCTTCTGAATTAACCAGCGACCAGACTGCAGGAACAGGTAAAGTGTTCTCCAAGAAATCTTATATTTTGGCTTCTGTTCTCAGTAAAATACATGTAAATATAGGAGGAAATTAAGGATTGTTCGCACAGAAAATGTTAAAAATGTCATATGTTCTGCAGACTGGACCAGCGACAATTTTGAAGCCATATAGGTATAAAAGTATGTCAGTTAAAGCTAATTACTTGCACTTGGTTTAAATTTCAAAAGGTCAAAGTTCAGTTAGGTGTGATTGGCTCAAAATTTTGAATTTATTCCTACATTTCCATGTTAATTTTGGCTTGAAATCTTCAAAAATTAAAATATAAGTCAAATTGGCTTGGCTCAGAATTTTAGTGAAATTTTGGCTCAAAAATTGGCTTACAATTTTCCAGCCTCTGAAACATTGGTAATTTAGACTTATTAATCCACAGTCTGTCTCAGACCAGTCTGTATTTGGTGCAAAAAATTCCACTGACTTTTAGAAATGGCTGAAAAAATCCACCATAAATTTCCAGAATTATGGCTTATCCACCAACATTTTACCCATTTTTCCACCAAAAATTAATGGTAACTTAGGAATAAATAGCTAAAAATCTACCGACTTTGCCAGAATATCATTTTCAAGAGGAAAAAATAAAAAATTCTACCGACATGTCGGTGGAATTTACCATGAAATACAGACTGGGTCTCAGAGACTGAAAATATTTCAGAAATTACACAATACACCTGGAGCAAAATCAGAAATAAGTTGAGTAGGGTCACGCAGGCCAGTCTGGAAAGAAGGTCTCCTCAGACAGTCACACCCAGGATTTTTTTTACAGAAATTGGGATTAGGGCGCAGCAAATAAATAACATGGCCCGGCCAAGTAAAATAGTATGTCTCATAAACTCGCCATTTGTCTCTCCAGCTCTCTCCAAAATTCAACAAATTCTCTCCAAAATGATCAAATTTTCATAAATTCTCTCCAAAATAACATTGTAGCATAGGAGAAAAAATAGATAAAACTCGCCATTTGCATTTGAAGTGCTCAAAATAACTGTCACAAACTCGCCATTAAAATGGCGAGTTTGGACATGCTTTATTACTTGGAACATGGGAACATAGGAATTAAATAGGAATTGGGCGCAGGATTTATCCATAAATCCTGCTGTACTTTTCAGACTGGCACGCAGCCAGTCTGCAGAAACTGGTAAAGTGTTCGTAGAGATCTCTTAATCTGTTCGTAGCAAAATTAATGTAAATATAGGAATTAATTCAGAAGTGTTCGTAGCAAAATTAATGTAAATATAGGAATTAATTCAAAATTGTTCGGAGAGAATATCCCAAATATCTCACATATTCTGCAGACTGGGCACGCAGGTAAATACAAAATTGCGGCCCTTTAATATCCAAGTAATAAAGCATGTCCAAACTCGCCATTTTAATGGCGAGTTTGTGACAGTTATCTTGAGCCCTTCAATTGCAAATGGTGAGTTTTATCTATTTTTCTCCTATGCTACAATGTTATTTTGGAGAGAATTTTCGAAAATTTGATCATTTTGGAGAGAATTTGTTGAATTTTGGAGAGACAAATGGTGAGTTTATGAGACATACTATTTTACATGGTTTAATATTTAATTGCGGCCCTCTCAAGGAATCAAGAGAGTAGAACATTCTGAATCGAAATACATGTTGTTGTTGTTCGAGGCCACAGTTAGTAAGTGCGCTGCAATTCACCTGTTTGACCCTACCTAAGAGTTTAAATATGTTAGAAATTCAAAATAAGCTAGGTTAGGTACTACCTACCTAAATTTCTAAATTCCAGCCAAGTAAAATAGTATGTCTCATAAACTCACCATTTCTCTCTCCAGCTCTCTCCAAAATTCACCAAATTCTCTCCAAAATGATCAAATTTTCATAAATTCTCTCCAAAATAACATTGTAGCATAGGAGAAAAATAGATAAAACTCGCCATTTGCATTTGAAGGGCTCAAAATAACTGTCACAAACTCGCCAATAAAATGGCGAGTTTGGACATGCTTCATTACTTGGAATTCCAGATGAATGAATTGAATGTATGATTAGAATTTAGAAGTAGGACCATAGGATATTTAGAGGGTAGAGTGTAGCTGCTTAACTATAACTATTAACTAGTATTAGTAACTAGGTTAGGTAACTTAGGTTTGACAGACGAGTCGATGACTAGACAGTAGACACTAGACTAACTAACTAACTAGGTAACTGACAACTGCTTAGAAATTAGAACTTATGACAAACCTAACATAGTAATGACGCCTATAATTTCTTTTTAAAGCTCGGTGCCATCAATTAAATTAGTATATAACTGACTAGGTATGTTGAGATACCATATTAGAAATATAATTGTCAACATATTTTAAACTAGGACCGACCTTCAGTGCCAACTTGTCACTTCAATTTGGACTACGCCACTTTAAGAAAAACTGATGAAGTAATAAAATAAACGTCATAAAATCTTCTCACCTGTACTGCTGAAGCAAATAAATCGTCGTTCTCCTCGTCCTTCAGAACATCTTCGTCGAATAAAGGGGGAGGATCCCTGTTATCGGCCGCCATGATTGCAAATGAACCTCGTCACTTTTGTTGAGCGTTAAGCGTGCAATGTTATTAACGGGAGTACCTCATAGGAAATGTGATGTTAACGAGCTGTGATAACGCACGGCTAGTACCTGCATCATATAATGATATAATATACCTACTATACTGCTATATCGATTGTATATACTATACTGTAATACCTACTATACTGCTATATCCATTAGATGAACAAGGCAAGTGATATAAGGTAGGTTCCAAATTATCGAACGGTTCCACATTTTCGATCAAGAAAAAGTTTGTAGCAATTGAAATGAAAGTTAAATAATTGTTGCTAGGTATATACTTTTTCTTGGTCGAAAATATGGATCCGTCCGATAATTCGGGACATACTCTATTAGCGCTATGAGATTCTATATATTATAGGTACGTGTCTTCTAATTTGTAACACTCTATTAGAGTAGGACTGTTGTAATTTACATATAATTGGCGGACATTAATGTAGCACTTAAATAATAGATACGACAACATGACTTGAATTATAAATAACCTAATAAGGAATCAATGATACTCTATAATTATATACCTGGAAATACATAGGTATAACTATCAGCAATCACAATATAAGTTTATCAGCAGCAAATTATGGTATCGTTTGATAGAGATGATAATTAATGCAATTACAGCGGTATTCACTGATTCACATTGTTATTAAAATAATGTAAAGATGATATTTGTAATACAATGTGCAAGGTAAAATTAATTACAATACATTAATTGGTTCGTTTAAGCACTATCAATTATTATTTAATATTTTATTTTATGATCGAAAATGTGGAACCTTCCACTAACTTGGAATTTACCCTGCTCCAATGCACACTAAACATGCAATTACATAAGAAAAATAGGTATATCATTATGGCTTATATTGAAGAAAATAATACAAAATAATTATATTATAATATATATTTTTAAATTATTTATACAAGTGTACCTAAAAATTAAGTAATTCAAGATTTTAAAGTTAGTTCGATAATTTAAAGTATTTTCTTTGATAATATATCTTCGTCTATATCACTATAACTTAACAATAAATCAATACGTTATTCTATTATATTCTGTTATCGTATGTAAAATTTTGCACCTGGGGTAAGATCCGAATTATCGGTCAGTCCTACATCTTCGGACATAAAAGAAAAACAATATAAAATATGTTATTATTACACAGTGTAATAGTAATAATTTTTATATTGTTTTTTCTTATATGTCCGAAGATGTAGTACTGACCGATAATTTGGATCTTACCTTACAATACCATTTAAAAAGTAACATAGATATTTTCTATATTTTTGACGGTTTTAACTCAGGCAAGAAGGGAAGGATTTATTCCTGGGATATCAATGTATTATCCCAGGCAAGAAAATTTTATTCCTGGGATATTAAGGGAATATCCCAGGCAAGAAGAATTTATTCCTGGGATATCAATGGAATATCCCAAGAGTAAATCCTTCTTGCCTGGGATATTCCCTTAATATCCCAGGAATAAATCCTTGCCTGGGAAATTGTGTACATACTTTTAAAATTATTAATCAGCCCAAACTTATGAATTATTATCAAATAATTACTTTATAATATATAAATAAACATTTTGTGTCTGTTAAAGACAATCTTTAAATGACTTTTTTATTTGTTCTGTTCAATTAACATCAAAAAAATTTCTGAAAATAAATTGTAAATATACGATTTTGTTACGTACCTACATGTTCTACATATATAGTGGTGGAATCAATGTATATTATTAAAGAGAAAAACATTTAATGAAAGAATCTACAATAAATTAATTTGAAGATATGACGTGTTGGGTGGAGGAAAGGTCTAAGCCACATTTTGAAATTGTTCGGGAGAACCATTCAAAGTTTGTAAGTAGATTTTCAGAGCTTTACTGAGATATAATCATATGACTAATTATTAAGGTACTTTTACCAATCTTTGCATAAAATACTGATGAGACGATGAAGAAATTGTATCGATAACTTTTCCATGAAAAACTTTCCACCAGATTTTTTGCTAAGCTCCTCCTACTTTTGCCACGAGAATATAAGAAAAAACAATATAATTATTATTTATTTCACTTTGTATCCATGATACCTTCAGGTATCATGGATACAAACTGAAATAAATAATTATTATATTGTTTTTTTCTTAAATGATTCTAAAATATTGGGGAATATTTTAGAATCATTATCCAATGTTTTGCTATATTATATACCTTCTTTTTATATCTTTTTCATAATAAAAATGGTGTGTTGTAGTAGTTCTATATTAAATTTGGCAATTACTGAAATAAAAAAATCGTTTATATATTTCTTAAAGTAGTTTTCAAAAAATCGGTGCTATGTGCCTATATATAAAAAGTATATTAAAATACTAAAATTAATATACAACACAATTATGTGTTGTATATTAATATAGGGTAGGTTCCGAATTATCGGTCAGTACTACATCTTCGGTCATAAAAGAAAAAAAAATTGTTATTAGATAATAATAATTTTTATATTGTTTTTCTTATATGTCTGAAGATGTAGTACTGACCGATAATTCGTAACTTACCCTAGTTCTAACATACCTGAAATGATAATAATGCTAAAAAGACGATACATGAACCAAATTACAACAGTTCGGGGCACAAAGAACGCCACCTCTTTTATTTCACTTTTTCAATTATTAAATTGAATATAATTTCTAATATCATTTACACAGGGAATAAAGTAATTTAGTAGCTACCATTATCAATTAAAATAAGGTAAACTCCAAATTATCGTATGGTACCACGTTTTCGATCATGTAATTAAAAAAAATATTGATCGTAGATACCAAATAAAATTAAATAATAATTATATTTTTTCTTATATGATCGAAAATGTGGAATTTTTCGATAATTGGGAACTTACCCAACATATTTTTTTATAATACCCTCTTCTTATTTCCATCCTCTTGAAAATCCGTGTTTTATCCTATGATGGCATCTGAAATGAAAAGAATAAATAAATATACTGAAAAAATCTTCCAAATACTAGGGTAAAGCGTAAATTACCAGGTGTGAATTAAAATACCTGATTAAAATTTGAATGAAAAATAATTTAAAAATTTGTGGAGTGAATACTTTTGAAACGCTTTTTTTTAAATGAATACCTATATTAAAAACATATTATATGGAATATGCAATAATTTAGTATACACTTTTGATAGTAACATGGAATTAGTACTAAAATTAAAAATAAATATATAGTTGAATTATTGATGTTAGCTACTACATGAGCAAAGAAGTGGCTATTATTTAATTTTCTGATATTTTAATAACCTCTTCCTTGCTCTGATGAAATTAGAATCTTGTTTGTTATAACACCATTAAAATTCACTCACTTGCACATGATGTTGTCTCTTCAATCCTTCAAGAAAAGCCATGTTACCAGAATTCAAATGAGGAGAACCGTACGCATCAGCAGGAATCCCTTCTTCGGGTACACTGCCAGCCACCATGCTGTTACAAATGTCCCCAAGATCACTGTTGTCGTTCAACAACTTCTCCAAGATTGCCAAGGTTATGACGTAGTAACGTAGGTTGTTGTGTAAAGTTCGTAAAATGAATGATTTTGGACTAGGTTCAAGCTTGGTGGGAGGTTTTGGCTGCACGCAAGACAAATCTTCGGTACTAGTGTTCTGGTCCTTGAAGTAAGAGTAGCAAGAGTTTGACCTCGGTGATTTAGGTTCTTCTTGAAGTTTGTTCAGTTTGATACGTTGGTACATTTCATGTCTAGATATTCTCTCGATATATTCCTCGTCATGATAAATAGGGTTTAGAACATTGATGTCTTCACACCGCTGTTCATCCACATTCATGCTTTTCAGATCTTCTGATATTTTGGCTATTTCAGAAAGTGGATCCAATTCGCCAAGTTTAGTGAGATTGTCTATCTCGAAGTTTAGTTTGCCAATAAAGTCATCAAATACCTCACTGTTTTTCTTCTTCAAGAGCTGTTTGTAACGCTCTTCTAACTTCTTCTGATGCCTGATCAAAAACTCATCACTATTCACATGAGAAAAGCTTTCTTTGTGAATTTCTTTCAGTGTTTCTTCAATTTCTCTTTCAATTTGTTGGCCTAGGTGTTTCTCTTTGATTGCGTTGATGCCCTTCACTATCTGATCGATGTCTTGTTCTAGTTCTGCGTCAGCGGTTTCATTGTACACGAAGTCACTTGTACCACTCTGATCACTGACAACACCTTCATCCGTGTCGGTACTAGTATCAACTTTCGATTCTTCAACCCCTCTCAGGAGATCGTCAATGTGTGCAAAAAGAGGTTGTTCATTCAGTATCCCAATGGTATCAGATTTAGACAATCCATTGACCACCTCCTTGTTCAAATATGTGGATTCGACGATATTGGAATCCTCTGCTCCATAATTTCTCGGTTTAGAATTTAACTTGGCAGAAGAAAAATTGTTGAATTCATTACTATTGTCTGAATTCTGACCAGGCTCTGGAATATTTTTGTAAACAGTCGAGGTAACGGACGAAGTTAGAAAGTCATCATGAAAATATTCTTCATTTAAGTTGCACTGCAGAGCCAAATTTCTATTCGAAAGCAATCCGAAATCTGGCTCACTTTTCCACTTGAACTTATTGTTTCGTTTGGGGCTAGGAATATCGAAATAGTCAGTTGATGAACTTCTATTAATTTCATTTTTGGTGTATGTTGTGCTGGTTCTCAGAAATTCTTTAACCTGTGTTCTTATTTTACTAAGCGCGGCATCATCATTTGGAAGATTGACTTCATTAGACCAATTAGATTTTTGACGTTTCAGTGAACGGGTATTTGGTGTATCTATGGATTCATATTTATAATAACTATTTGGATTGGCTGACTGTATTTCGTTTCTCATTGCTTTTGGTTTAGTTTTGTAATAATTGATATTTGGTATTTTCGCTGAATTTGGCTCAGTAGAGGAATTAAAATAGGACAGCTTCTCATTTTCAGCATCAAAAGTTTTGAAATTTCTTCGAGAACCACTGCCAATCGAATCATTAAATTTAGGTTTACAATAATTGAAGTAGCTTGAATCAGAATCGTCAATTGTAGAGTTCAATAAATCTGTCGTTGATTTACACTTATTCATTATTCTATCCCAATCATCATTTTGCTGTTTGAAAATTCTATCAGAGTTCAATACTAAAGTTGAAGAGGTCAGTGTTGAATTTGGTTTGGATTCTTCAATATCATTCTCCTTACCTCCAACCATTATTTCAAACAATTCTATACTCTCTTCGAGCGATCGAGGTGGCAAGATTTCTTCAGATTCAACAGACAATTCTTTATGATTAGCTTCAAAATCCAAAATTGATTTTTCGTGGTGTACAATTTCTTCTGCATCTTCAACTTCATCAAGATGAGAAGATTTCCTTCCTGATATAAAAGTTGCACTATCAATTAGATAATTATTTTTTTCTTTTGCAATAGATGAACACGTGTCATCATCTGAAAACGCAACGGATGTTTCATTGTAAAGTTTGTTTGATGAAATTTTTTCGTCAAGATATCCATCAGAATCTTCGTAATTCGTTCGTAAGACGTTCATTGAAGGTTTATCACCTCCAACATTCTTCTCTACTAAGTACGCTGTTTCCATGAAACAGGTTTCAATTTCGTTGATGAGAGAAGTAGCTCGTAAGTAGGTCCTGTTCTCTTCTGACATCTTTTGATCGAGATTACTGGGATGGAATTTTCGAATTTCTGGCAATCTTTCAATGATGGATCCATCTTGAGAGCTTCTCCTGCTGTTAGAAGAACATGTACTAGATGTCTCTGAGAATTCTTTATTTAAATCCTTTGATTTTTGAATAAATGTATCTTGGTTTTCTTTATTTGGGCTAACAGTTTTCTCGCAAATCTGACTGACTAGCTCTTGATACTTCTTCATTCGCTGTTCACGATTCTTGTTATTATAAATTTGTCTCAATTTCTTTGCGTAGATCTCTTTGAATTTATCTGAACATTCTCTAATATTCAGCAAGGATCTTGTAGTTGGCTCATCATCTTCTTCGCCAACAATTTCAAGAATGACATCTAAATCCTCATCTTGGGGACACATTTCAACTTGGTCAAGAAACCGCAACAAAATTTCGTTATCTTTATTCTCTCCATCATCCTCTGGATAATCGTAATCATTATCACTTGTCCCAGAATTACTATATTCGGATGATAATCTTGAATTGATAACATCTTTTAACGTTTCATCGTCCACCCCTACAAACATTACATCTTCATCCGACGAATCATTAGTCAACGTTGAATTCGTTTCGTTTTCGGATTCTGCACTACTGAGATTTTCATTCAGCCCTTGCATAGAAGTGTACTTGATCAATTTTTCACAGTTGAATTCACTAACATTTTGGCTTTCATCTTCGCTGAAGCATGTCGAATAATCAGAACTATTGGAAGCGATGCTGGAACCGCAGTCTGAACATTTTACCTCGGCGTACGACGAGTAGCAGTCTGAATAGTCGTCGGTATTCGGGTCGATGCAGCAGGATGAACCGTTTTGACAATTGCGACAGAACACATCGTACGATATAGCCTCAGCTGGACATGTTATAACAATTGTTGGAGACGACTGTTCTTCAGTTTTTCTCTCAATGGTTCTTATATTTTTCTCATATTTATTGATGGTGACGACCTTGTTTTTCGCTTCAAAGGTACTCTCCATAAAAGACGAACCATCATCTGTTACCCCATCCATTTTCTTCCGAAGAATAGAATGGTTTCTGCAAAAACAAAGAAGATCAAGATTAGAAGAAGAATTAGCTTATAAATAGTTTGCAGAATGTACCTAGGTAGGTGTATCAAATTAATCCACCCTGAAACTAATGCTGATGAATAGCACCGCAAACAACTAACAGGATATGTACTAATTACTTAACCCTTTGTTGCTCTAGTCGACTATATGCTTTACTGTGAAGTACTATCGGTGAAATAGTACTAATATGGTACTTATTTACCAACGATCTTCAGTCACGACTTTAATCACTAACAAATTTGTCTTCATGTACTATCATAGATAGAGATTTCTAGAATTAATTAGTTTTCAAATTAGTGTGTTTAAATGGAAAAATTATTGAATAGAAGATCGATATTATATATGAACTGTAACAATGTACTATTTTCAGTCTCAGTACCGTACAACAATAAATAGTATTACGTTAAAATAGTGTTAGATTGGGTTAAGCCTCACCGCCTAATAAGTAAATTAACATTCAGTGTTGTTTATTCCTTTCAAACCAACTGGTTTTATTTGGACAAATAACATTTAATTAAAACAATCGACTATTCATCATACTTTACAATTATCAGATTGAGAGGAATTGTTTTGAAGGTGACCTACCTGTTAATTTATAAAACTTGAATAAAAACGAGTTAATATGTTGCAATTGAATAATATTATTGCACTAGTGTTCTTTCCCGTTAAGAATAACGGTTCTCAATAGTATCAATATTTGTAACTAGTGTACTTGCCCGTTAAGAATAACGTGTTCTCAATAGTATCAGTATTTGTAACTAGTGTACTAGCCCGTTAAGAATAACGTGTTCTCAATAGTATCAATATTTGAACTAGTGTACTTGCCCGTTAAGAATAACGTGTTCTCAATAGTATCAATATTTGTAACTAGTGTACTTGCCCGTTAAGAATAACGTGTCCTCAATAGTATCAATATTTGTAACTAGTGTACTTGCCCGTTAAGAATAACGTGTTCTCAATCGTATCAATATTTGTGTAATTTAACTATCCACACTTCTGGTCCCTCAGATTTAGCTAAAGTTATTAATTGAATAATGACGATAATATTATAGCATAGTATATAAATTTAATGACAGAGGCTGTAAAGAGATCAGTAAAAACTTACACTGTGGTTTCTATTTTTTAATGAAATCATTTAACACTTTAAGCGCATCATGCGCCATATGTGGTACACAGCTAACTTGCTCAACCTGCATCATGTACCACCAGTGGTACACAGCTAACTTGCTCAACCTGCATCATGTACCACCAGTGCATGGTACACGCGAACACGTTTTACTTTTTTTTAAATTTATTTTTCTCCAACATATATTGAGTACTTTATAATAGTGTTGGAAAAGCAAGGAATAAAAATTGCAACATATAACTTATAAAAATGCGCTATACATTTATGACTAGAAAATATCAGAAATAAAACTGCAAATAAAACATAGATGCGGCATTGCAGTCATATCTCGAGATGCGATTACAGTGTTAGACTAATATTATAATTGATGACACACTACTTTAGGGAGGTTAAACTTCACGGTTTCTATTGGTCATTAGAGAATATAATGGTGGAGTAAAACAATGGAGATGAATGGCAAGGTGTAATTAAGTGTGATGACGTCATGAGAAGAGTCACGACTTCACTGATAGTGTTTTACCTAATAGTGATTTTAACTAATGTTTAACTGTAATGATTTTAAATGAATTGTTTGAATGATAAATGATTTTTTAGGGATTTCAACCCTTTGTGCTCTGAAATAATTTTGAACGTGAAAAAAAAAATCCGTTTAAAAAATTTAATAACAATTGTGCTAAGCTAATGTAAACATATAAAATATTTAAACATATAAAAAATTTAGACTTAATCAAATAAAGAAAATAACTATATCCAGTCCGTGATTATTTAAATAATGATAGCTAATGCAGAATAGAGAAAGCGCCTCGATTGCATCAACCAATTTTTTTTTTTACCATTTGGTGAAATTTTCCATATGGTGATATCCTTTAAAGTTATAGGAATAATTTACTATAATGAAAGTATATTTCACAATACCCTTTCATAGCATATCATTCCTTATGTACCTCTATCATAAGGGTGATTTTACCTTGCCTTTAACCCTTCAAGGTGGTTGAAAGGGTAAAAGGAAGAATCTTATGAATATTTAAAATGGTTCCATGCGTGTGAGATGGAAAGAAAAACAGAAATTATGCATAGACCACCTCACTATTATTCATCATATCCGTCATATGCGTCATACCATCCTATACTAATATATCCAGCATAGCAAGAAGAAAACCTTAGGCTACTAACTTTCATTTATGCTGAAACACGATCAGCTGATTTTGCGTTATTAGAGAATATTATTATAAATCCGATTAAATCGATCACCATTAGAAAAGTTCAGGTATAGCAAGGGTAATTCCCGAAAAGTCG